>JANHGN010016893.1:0-20885 GCA_024605025.1 Megaceryle maxima
GACAGAGAGATGTTAGAGTGAAGGTTGGACTTGATGATCCTAGAGGTTCTTTCCAACCCTAATGATTCTATGATTCTTCTGGGCAGCATAAAGAGGAATAAACCTGCTGGGTGGCTGAACATCATGAGTGTGTAGTTAGAAGAGAAGGGGAAAGAATCTTCAGCAAGAGTTTTTTTCACCCACCTCATTACAGAACAGCAGTCTGAGAAATGTCACAGCCAGACCATGGCACTAAGTGCTCCACTTCCCACCTGGGGATGAATGCCTGAGGGCAGAGCAGTGATGTTCCTTTGCTGTCATTGACTGAAACTTGTTACCAAAGCATGAAAAGGGGGGCACCAGGCCCAGACTGGGAGCAGAGAATTTCTGAGAGCTGCCTTGATTCTTTTCTGAGGGTTTTGTTCTGGACCATTGCATGCATGGAGCCTTGCTGGACAGAAATGCAACCCTTGGCATTTGTAATGCACAACTTTGAAGCTGAGGCAAGATGAGGGGGTAGCAGCTGCTTGCTTCATCCAGAAACACACACTGCAGGGAGTATGCATCCCTCAAGCAAAATGTTGGTTGTATGAAGTTTTGAGCTGGCTTCATAGAGGGGAAAAAAGAAAAAAAGAGATCAATGGGGATGCAGAGCTGCATTTCTTCGTTGGTCTGTGTCTCTTTGCTGCAGAGCCGTGAGACGAGCTGTGGCAGGGGGATCTGTGCAGGTGGCTCCTTTGCTGACCTCTTCCAGGCTCACTGAAAGACAATGATGCAATGCTGAGGAAGCCATGGTGAAGCTTTCCAGGCCTTAGATGGAGGGTAGGTCAGGCACCCCATGGGCCCCACCTGCTCCTTCAAACATCAGAGCTACCCAACTACATCCAACAGTCACTGAAGAAGAGCAAAGACCATTAAGTTCAAGCAGAAAGCAATCCTTGCCCATCCCTGGGAACCTATGTGACCAAATGCCTTTTGAGAAGACAACAGGTTTAGCAGTGTGGCCATGGCCACGCCCTTATAGAAACTCCAAACTACTTAGGAGAGCCATGGGAGGCTGGAAGAATGGTCTAGCAGGTCATTTGGGGAGCACCATGCAATGGATCACCCCAAAGACATTTCTGACTTTACCCCTCTGTGGCCCTGTCAGGTTGAATATTTCTCTGCTGAAAAACAGTCTGGTTGAAATGACCTTTTGGGGAAAATAATTAATTTAAAAGCTATGGGTGGCATCCAGATGTCAGTGAAATGTTTCACTCCACATCTGTAAGATAAGTGTTATGTGGTCAGTGATTGAAACCAATCTGATAACTAAAAGCTAATAAGACTGACTATTTAAGAATTGAGTAAAATTAAATGTGGCTTGTTTTGCAATCTTGTAGGGGAAAAAATAGTGAAAATTGAAACTTCTTTTCTGGTTTTATTGTGCCAATACACTTAGATGTAACTACCTATAGCTGCTATACGGCAACTGCTCTGATTTTCCACTGGCACACAGAGATAATTTATCTGCTTTTCAGTTCTGCCAGCAGGTGTGGGAAAGTCTAGAAGAAAGTGAGAAAGTGAACTGAAGTATTATATTAATTATGGCATTTTTAGATTCCTTCTGATAGAATTTGCAATCAGAGGGATCTGTCCTGTTATTTTTGTGGCTTTTCAACTTTATCGAGTTGGACTTTGATGATATCAGCCACACTGGCAGTCAAATATACTCTGTACAGCATAGAGGTGAAACATCTTGTGAAATTTCAACCATTTCCACTCTGAATGTGTCTCTGGCCTTAACTGATCCTAAAATCCAAATCTCAGCAACCTGCTTAGCACAAACCTTTGACACCAATTCGTGAGGAATTTCTTTGGAAGAACCAGCATACAATAAACTCCTTAGATGACGTTTTGTGGCATCATCTGTGGAGCTTTACTGCTAGGAATACGAGCTGTCATGAGCTTTTGGGTCTCTTTTGTCTCCAAACTGGAGAATTCAGTTCTGTCCTCCAGCTAAGGTAGGCAGTAAGGTATTTACACCCGAAGCTTCATGCACATCGAGGAATTCTTATATGTTAGTGATTTATGATTTCTTTTAGCTTGACTTTGTCTTTACAGGGTCTTGTTGCATACTCACAAAGACTCCATCAGAAGAGTTGTGAACTTCATCTATTCTACAATGTACTTTTCTTACTTTTTCTTCACATTTGCATTTAGGAGACAGGTATTTTATTCTCAGTTCTTCAAGGACTTGTTTCTGTAAATGTTATAATATGGAAGCATTATTTTGGTGCTGTGACTATTTTCAGATGTGGTCCAAAACAGCCCTGGATGCTGTACCCTGAAATTTGTTTCTCATTGCTGAAAGCCCATCACTAAGAGGGCTGGTCTTTCCTTGTTTGGAGCATCCCCTTGGGTACCTCCCAGGAGGAAGAACTTCAGAGTTCAAGCTGGAATGGCCCCAACAAAACAATAAATAAATATCTGGAATTTCCCTGCTTCCCAGACTAGTTTCCCAGACTATTTTGAATCACTGTAAGACCATTATGCTGTCCCACTTCCTTGACACACAGAAAATGTTCCCTTTCCCCATGCTTCGTTGGTAAGTAACCACCCACCCCTCTGCCTGTTACACCCATTTCATCTTCCTTAGATCCTGATAATGTTTCTAGCAAATCTTACTGTACTACTGCTTGTAAGGGAGTTCTTGTGAAAGGGAGTTCTTGTGCTGCCTGGGGATTGTACAAGGTCTCCCCACACCTCCAGCATCCTCTGACTATCCCCTGACGACTTCAGCAGTGAAAGTGGTGTGTGGGGAGCTGGGAGCCAATGTGCTTCCACTGCAGTGGGTATATTCAGTGGTGTGAAGAGCAGGGAAGTGGTGAAAAGCTATGGATAGTCCTACAATGTGTCTACTTTCAGTAGACTTTTTCTACTTTCTCCTGTCGGGACTGGAACCAAACACAAAATAAAATCACATCACCCATTTGATAACAAAATCAGTGCAGTTATGTTGTGGGTATCAACAGAAATGTTATATGTAAAGGATTCTAGACTACTAATTCATTTGGTTTTTTGCAGCATTTTCCTCCTGCTTTGTTGAAGTGGCCCTGGGGATCGAACTGTCTTCAGAAACCACATCCTTCCATCATACATCTACTTCTGCTCAGCCACTTTCCCTTAATCATTCCTCATCCCATCAAGGCACCACAGGTCATTTTAACAGCACAGGCTTTCTTAAAACAACACCCACAAGCCATAGAATAACTGTGCAGACAGCAGACCAGCACCAGGTAATAACAGCACCAGACCATCACACAACAGCCCAGGCAGGAGCAACCACCATGCAAGTGACCAGCCAGAAATCTCTCACAGCCCTATCCACAACATTAGTAGACAACACAACTACAGCCAGTCAGGCTACAACCCAGGCATTGGAAACGGTTACATCTGTAGTGAAGAACACAACCATGCACCCTACATCCT
Source organism: Megaceryle maxima (assembly GCA_024605025.1). Taxonomy (NCBI): domain Eukaryota; kingdom Metazoa; phylum Chordata; class Aves; order Coraciiformes; family Cerylidae; genus Megaceryle; species Megaceryle maxima. The sequence continues at coordinate 3,451 of JANHGN010016893.1, forward strand.
CAACCATGCAAGCCAGAACACATGTGAGCACAGAAATGACAGCAGCACCCACAAACACAACCCTAAAACATAAAACGGCAAATACACAAATGACAGCTGCTACAGCAACTACAACCATCACCATGCAAACTGTAAAGCCCACCACAGGGTCAGGAAATCAAACAACAGCAACAACTAAAAGTCCAACAGCCACAGCCATGACCAATACAACAACCATTCATCCAAGGACTCAAACAACCATCCCATCTACTACAACGACAGCGAGACCCACTTTTGCACCGCAGCCTTATCCCATCCCCACTGGCACATACACTGTTTCCAATGGAACCAGCATCTGCATCAAAGCTGTCATGGGTTTGCAACTGATGGTTCAAAATACACAGAAGGTGAGGTGGAAGCACAAGGCTGAGCTTTGTAATGACTGTTTCTTGATTAGCTGGCACTTATTCTTTCAAAGCAATTTTCAGAAGTTAGCTTGCGTGATAAAAATTAAGTGGTTTGCTACCAGCCTGAGGGCTTTTCTGTGCCACAGCATCTCAGCTGCTGTACTTTGTCTTATATGAGGAGGTCACTGTGACGTACGGATGTTTTCTTAGTGATGTATGTGTAGTAGCAATGCTGGGGGGAGACTGTTCTGCCTTCACTGTTATTTGTGCTATGGGAGCTTAGTTACAATCTGAATTGACTTCAATGAAGGGCTTGACATTGCAACTTGCAATGAAAGCGAGAAATAGTCAGCTCACAGGCTTGGACTCAGAGGTGGGTGTCTTGATGCTGACATGTAGAGATTTTATGATCACAGAAACTGCCAGGCTGGGAGCAGAGCAAGGGTTCTGGAAAGTTGGTACCCTCTCCAAGCAGTGATCCACTGTGAATGATTCAGCAAAGGACGTCATAAAACCTGAAATGGTGGCTATGTCCCTCAGACTTAGGGTTCTGTAGCCTTCATGAATACAGTTTGTGGGGTTATATCCCCAGCCTCTGGAGTTGATGTGCCTTGATCCATCCTCATTACAAATGCAAATATTCTTGTTTGGGGTCTGAATATTTCTAACACGGATGAGTATCTTATGATGGTGAAAGTAATTTTCATTCCTCATCCTGTCAGAAGCCAGGCAGCAAGCATGATTCTCAATCTCATTAAATCAGAGTGAGATGTTTATTGCATAAGTAAGGTGTGTTTGCAGCCCTGAACAGAGTTTGGCTCCTTCAGTCTCAGAGTTCTCCTTTTAGACTATATTGTGGGTTGGCAAACACCAGAGATGAAGTGTACAGCACATGATGAGAAGACTTGGGGTGATATGAGGAGCAACATGTGTCAAAGCCAATCTAACCCCTGCCTGCCTCTGTCTTGATCTTTCCTCTGCCTTCAGGCACATGTTCCCACAGTTCCTTCTTTTTAAATTACCACTGGTGCTGGTCTGACCCTGCTCTGAATCATATCAGTTCACTGAATGAGCAGAAAACAATATTTTCTTCCAGCTTGATGCACTGGAACAGCTTGGTGATGCTGACAAGCACTAGTGCTGGTTTACAAGTGAGGAATGACCCTGGCAAACAGCAATTAGCCTGCCACGACCACTGGCTTGTTCATTCAGCCACACAGAGCCTCTCTTAGAAAAAAAAAAGGAAAAGCAGCTATACATCTTTGTGTGTTTCTTAAGTTTCCCCTGTCCTCTTCACCAGCAGCCTTGCAATGTCTCTTCTCTCCACAGAAGCAGATGGAGTACATGGCTGTCAACCCCAATGCGACAGAGACATCTGGAAGGTGTGGGACAGTGCAGTCAGAGCTGACCATAACTTTCAGTGGAGGGTTTATAAACTTCACCTTTGTAAAGGTAATTGTTGCATTTAAAATGGAAGGAGTGTTTAGGACCAGGGAGCTGAAACTTAGTCTGTCTCTGATCCAGCTTGTGCTGTAGGAAAAGGCATTTCATCCACCACTGTGCTAGTTTTCCACCTGTATATAAGGCACTATTACTCCTGTCCTTCTCAAGATGCTAGAATTAATGGAATCATGGATTAATTCAAGTTGGAAAAAAAACTTTGGAGGCCACGTCTGCTAACCCCCTGCTCAGAGCAGTGCTAACTTCAACATTAAGGCAGGACTTGTCTATTTGAACTTACCATTTGGGAAGGTTCATATATGCAGTGAAAGGTGCCATCCTTTGGTAGAAAGTGTTAGAGGACGGTGTTAAATCTGCCCATTTAGCAACACAAAGTCTAGAAATAGCCTCAAGCAAAATCTGAATCTCATTTTTACGTAGGTAAAAATCTAGTAGGAGGGAAGGTGAGGTCTGCTGTTTGCATTGGAGTGGGATAGTGGGAATGGGTTTGGGACTGGAGTCCCTCTGAAGGAAGGAGGAGTATCTGCTGGGAGTTCTGACTCATGCTATCAAGTTGGTCTTACGAAATGGTGTCTCAGGGACCACCTGAATGCATGTGAGGCGAGACATTTGCTTCCCCTAAATGCCAAGTATCATAACTGCCCAGCCAAAAGCCAGCTGTGGTTGTTAAATCCTAGGGGCAGCCTGTGCTGTTGTAAGTGCCCAAAAGCCATGTTCCATCCACAGCCAAAGAGGCCTAATTTCATCTGAGTGGAAAATTCCAAACAAGCGAACTATAACAACAAAAGTGTAGATAAGTGCACTTAAAATGCACCACACTGAGAAGACTTATAAGTGCACACAGAAACCTGGGCAAGAGAGAGGCCCTGTTTACATAGCAGGAAAACAAGCTTTCTTTTCAACATAGTGTCCGTTGATACCACATTCCCCACTGGGATCACACTGTACGTGGGTGAGGCTTTAACCTAAGTTGCCAAGAGTGCTGCTGCTCTTATAACCACAAGAGGAAATTGTCATCTTCTTGCTTCCTCAGACATTTACATGGTTCCCACATTTTGGGAGGCAGCTCACAGTACTGTTCATCTGAAAGCTGGTAAGGGCTGGGTGGTGATGCCAGCAGGGCTACGGACAGAAGTTAATGCTGTATATAATGTCATTAATGGTCTGGAGGAATATGGCACTGGTTGGATCACATCAAACTCTGTGTAACGTGCACCAAGGCCCTGTCCTGGAGCTCCATAGCAGTTCAGAGCTGCATCTGGCCATCACTGCTGATCTGTGTCCTTCAGTTAAGGAAGCCAAAATGCCAGTCTTACAGCCTAGTTCCAAGCTCAAATTAGTGACGATTAAGAAAAGTACAAATGGTTGATCAGTCATTTGCATAGAAAGTCCAAGCGGCAACAGCAAATTACACCTGAATCATTAAGGTGTGAACAGAGAAAAGGTTTCAGTTAAAAACCATCTTGATTTTACTTTATGGCAGAAAGTTTTCTAAAAGCTGCAGTGGGAAAGTGAGGTAGAAAATCAAGGAGCTGTTTTAAAACAAAGGATCACTTCAGCCCATGAGTGTTTGCTTTAAACATATTTTTTCCTGCAGCAAAGGGAGCGTTTTCTCTGCCACAAGGATCCTTAGAAAAAGTCTGGTGATTCAAGTCCTTATGAAAGCCCCAGCGGGTAGCAGCGCTAAGGAGTGTGATGTGAACCTTTAGGAGGTACTTGACCTGTCTTGCCCTGAAAAAGGTGGTTATTGGCACAGCATTAGACAATCCGCCCTTCATTTAAAGATAAGCCTTAAGAACATAACAGGGCTCAGCCTAGACTTCTTTGAAATTCAGGTTAAGAAGAAACCATTTTTCTGCTGGTTTTTGTGTTTGGCTCCCACAGCCTCTCTAACTGCTTTGAACCAAGAGTGCTCCAGCCATGGCACTTCTGATTTCAAACTGGTGAAAGAGGAGCTGGATTAGGCCCTGGGGCTGTGGTGCTGGTGTGTGGTAGCAGAAGGTGAGCAGCTGGCTGAGTACTCACCACTGCTGGCTGCTTTTTGCAAAGAACCTGAAAAAAGGAAGTTTTGTGACCAACGCACAAGATGCGAAGTAGGAACAGGTGTTTCCCCCAAGCGAAGTTATTAACTGTGGCCTAACAGAACATAGTGCTGCTGCCAAAAACATGGTAATATTGGACCAATTTATATCATTAAGTAGGAATAATACCCTCTTCTCTGTTGTATTTATTTCTTAAACTCTTTCTTTCTTTCTTAGTTTTCTTTCCAATCCATCCTACCAGCTTTTAAACTGCATAATGTTAAAACTGGGTATATAGGAGACATTCATGTCTGCTGCCATTTATCCACCAGCTGCACTCACCAGTCCCTGTGTGCTCACAACTGGAATTAAACCAAATAAATAGCAGGAGTGCTACATAAACACATTACACTCCAACACTGCTACCAGGGAAAACAGCTCCTAGGGCTGGTTCTCACTCTGTGACAGTCCAGGGGAGGACCAGTGCTCAGGCTGCACCAGGCACATACAGGCAGGACTCTAATGGAAATTTTGCTCTGAGTGGTTGTATCAGGTGCTTTCCATGTCAGCAGTCCGTAGGCATATGAAAAAACCCAGCCAGACCCAAGAATAAACCCAGCCAGACCCAACACTGTCAGCAGGGTGGAAAAATCAGTTATTTCACCCCTATACATCCAGGTTGCCATTTCCTCATTTGTAGTGACTGCTGTTGGCAGACAAAATAAGAAATGCGAGGTAGCAGCATGAGAGTAGCTCCCGGGTCTCAGCTTGTAACTGACCTCTCCCTGTTCAAACCAACGAGAACAGCAGCAGTTTGCTCAACCAAAGGGCATCTGTGCCTAGAGTGCACGGCAGTGCTGAGCGTCCCGGGTACTTTGAAAGGTGTGGGCTTAGGTCCTGCAAGCAATCGGGTTGCAGGTCAGCATGGATCAGTTCAGTGCAGAATTACCCAGGAGAGCACTGCAGGGACTCTCAGTGAAATCAGAGCAGGCAAATAAAAATCAAATGGCCTTTCACATGACTGTTTGTGTAATGTCTACTGTTTGCTTAAGTCACTCCTGCTTTTGGTTACCACAAGTAACACACAAATGTGTAGCCTGAGCAGTGTGTTTAAAGTGGTATCTGCATGGTTCAGTTTCACTGAACCAGGCAAAATTGGTGCTGTAGCTGAGATTGCTGCATTATACCACTTCTTAGCTATTAGATGGAGTGATCTGGAAGAGAAAAAGCAATACATCCAAGTGAATTGGTTCTTGGGCCTTGAAGGTGATGCTTTAAAATGTGTTTCTTTGGGAAACTCTTTGTGACCATTTTGCTGTGGTGAACTGTATTTTGTTCACAAATATGAGAAAGTATTATGAATGAAGATGTCTTCTCTTGCAGCAAGCTCCAATGTACTATGTCAGTAAAATTGAGAGCAGATTGCAGTTATCTTCTGAAGGTCAGTGATTTTGCATTGTCTTAATGTCATATCAAACTGTTCTGGGCATGGGATAGGCTTTCATATCTTTAAAACACTGGATTTTGTGAATTATGTGTTTTATCGGGATTTCAACACGTCATTCACCTAAATCTTATGGTATGAAAATGGAAGAGAAGGGACTGGGCTGCAATTTCAACAGAATTGTTCAATTTTCTCTGACCCACCTCTTTTAGAATAGAGATTATTCCAAACCTAAATGTAAGATATAAACCAGTCCTCAGTGTTTTTTATCTGCAAATGCACAAAAATGCCGTGACTTCAGCTCAGTTGCATGCATCTTTCCAATCTAATAAGCAAACTGAATGAAGACAGTATCGGGGTCACAGAAATGCAGAGCTGGATCCAGATTTCCAATACACCAATATGGAGAGCAGGTGTGTCTGATATTTTAGTTTGGCAAAAATATAAGAACTGGACCCAGGCTGAGATTCTTCAAACCATTCTGAAGTCCTAGATCTTGTCTGTGCTCTTCTCATGCAATTGGATTTTTGTATATAGTCCTGCTTGTCACCATTTGAACAGTCATGAGCTGCCACAGATGCTACATCCCAAGAGGGATGATGCTAAGAGGACATTGTTTAGATCAAAGAGAAAAATTCCGAGTCTTCACTTCAGATTTTCTCTGATATTAATTTTGCACAAATTCTTCCCGATATATAAAACTGTGACAGATTAACAACTATATTATGTTACTTCTCCTGTTGTTACTCATAAATATTTGGATTGACTTTTGTCCTTGAAAAAAGGAAAACAAATCAGGAGCTCAACTAGGTGTGTCCTAATAGCACTGAGTGTTTTGGAACCTCAGTGTCTATTTTTCTTCTCACTGATGGACACTTTTATTAACTCAGATGGGGTCTTTTCTGATCTACAGCAATTAAAGTACAAGAAAAGCTGATCCAGAGGACATGCCTGCTAAGGATGTTCTCAGTCTAAATGACCAAAGATTTCCTGTGCACTGCTAAGTGCAAACTGCAGCAAATACAAACTAATTGGCCTAATACTAAATTTTGAAATCCTCAGATATACTTTGAGTCCTCCACAGTGGTGTTGGCAAGAGACATTGCTAGCCCTGGATGTTTGTTACTGTCTCTCTGCAGATGTTGCCATTTCACAGTCCACCAGCAAGTACTTTTACAGTGAGCATGCCTAAGACAAAAATGACTGAATTAACTATACCAGTACACTAGATTTGACTGTAGAAGACCAAAAGTATGCTGCACACTATTGTGTTGGCAGATGTGGTTGAGATACGGTGATTCCAAGCTGGTGATGTGGATGATTTGGTCTTCAGTGTATCTGCTTTCAGAGGAGGATACGTATAAAGCATATGCCCAGGTTACAAGATCTTTTCATGCTTTGAACTTGAACCATATTTTCTGTAAATTACTGTAACACTGAAATATGTTTATAAACACATTTAATACATAAAGTAATACAGACTAGATATGTCAAATTCCCATACTAGGGATGGTATTAAATTCCCATACTAGGGATGGTATCAAATTCCCATACTAGGGATGATATCTCTGTTTTGTCTGGAAATAGCCATACTGGAGACCTAAATAGTTGTCTGCTCCTGGCAGAATCCTAAGTCCCTCTTGCAGACTCAGGTTGTTAAAACATGATTTGAAGAAGCATCTGAAATTTTAGACACTTTTTCAGACCCAGCTGACTTGCCCACTGATAATTAAAGCACTCATTTAAACATAGGAGAAATGCAACTGATACATTATGGGGAAAATGTCTGTGTTTTTGTTAAATCTGTGACTACTGGTCCGCCAAAGCACTGGGGATCCTCATTATATCTTAGGAAGATGTTGTTTCCAGCTGAGTTAGTGTGGATTCTCATTTGTCTCTCCTTGTGGCCCCCAGGTATGCTTTACTACGCAGCCATACATGAGAAGCTGTTTACAACAAAACTGGGGAATTCCTTTAAGTGTGTCAGCAAGCAAACCTTCAGCTTAGAGAAGAACTTCCAGCTACTCTTTGTTAATATGCAGCTGCAGGCATTTGATATTGTTGGTAACCAGTTTGGAAAAGGTAAGTTGGACACCTTTTCCATCCTTATGAGATCTACATATCATGGTAGCTTGATAGATTATAACCATACATGTGTGGTGATCCTGTCACAGCTGTAGCACAATCACAGCTTTCTAACAGTTCCCAAATAATGTAACCTGGCTGCTGACGGATTCTAACCCTTTTCTGAGTAATTTTCAATGCAGTGTTGATAGCTATGGAAGATGGAAAAGCATCTTTCCCTCCTGCATTCAGTACCTTCTGCTTCACCTTCTCATTAAAAATATTCAGTTTGACAGCCACTACTCTATTCTTTGCTCATTTTCACCTAGAGTGAGCAGAGGTGTGTTCATAGTTCAGTTCAAGGTCACTGGTCTTGTTATAGTCAGATTTTGGCTATTTTGAAAGGCTCTTGGCACTCATGATGTCACACAGCTGCAGCAGCAAAACTGCCAACTAATAAGGGATATTTGAGAATGCAGGATGATACTTTCAGAGCAGGTGTGTCTAGACACAATGAAATGTGCTCCCGAGGAGGAGTATGATTGGCATGCTCCCAGTTTTAGAACGAAATATACTGCTTATGTCTGCAATTTGTCTTTTCTTGAGTACAGCCACAAAGGGGCAACCATTTAGCTTAGTAAAAGACAGAGACAGACAGTACTGACTCCCCTGGTCTCTGGATTACCTGCACTGGGAGAATATATTTGGGCTCATCACTTCTTCCTACAGCCACACATAGGATTCCTTCTGCAGGAAAATGAGATGTTCTCATCCTTGTTGTTCAGTGATACAGCCAGGTCAGGCTGCGGGGTCCAGGACTGCTGGGTGCACCTTACTGTGTCCCACAGTAAGGACACTCTCATGATCTACTGCCTAACTTCTTATGAGATGCATGAAAGATCCTACAAAAAGGAGAGGTGGACTAGATGGGTCTCTGGTCTCTTTCAAATTGTACATATTCACATTTCTACTATTTCCTCTCAGGGTGTTTTCTACAACAACTCAGGTGGACAGACAGGCTTGTCAGGTCTCCAGCTCTTCTTTTGTTAGTTTGCCATTTTGGTTTCCTTTCTTATTCTAAAAGTGGGAAAAAATATTTGGGGCTTTTCTAAGACATGGGCGTTTTCTGGTGGTTGTTTTTTTTTTTTTTTTGCATACTTTTCTTTGAGTTCTTAAAAGCCACGCTGAGAATCCAGTCTATGCTCTCATTCTCATAAAGATTTTTTTCATGGGATAACACCGAGCTGGAACAATTTACCTGGTCCCTGCATTCCCAGTCAAATCTGTACAATGTTGTTATGTCTTTTGGTATAACCTCACCTGTAGCAGAGACAGAGCTTAGAAAAGCTCTCTGTCCCCCTACCCAAGGTCAGGCTAATCTCTGCTAATTGATACCATATACAAAATTAAATTAGTTTTGCTTTTAATCAGAGGGCTAAGAAAGCAGCTACCACCTTTGAAATAATTCCCCAGTGGTCATGTAATGGTTATGAAACTGCACCTCTGCCATGTATGCAGATTTTGAAAGACAAAATCCCCAGTGAAGGAATGACTCTATACACGTCACCAGCCTCCTCCCCTTGGGTCTCTCAAAACTGGTGGTTTCACTTCTGTTGTTCCTGATTTGTTTATCTTTAAAAGGGGAAGAAAAAGAAAATGCTAGTGATCATTGGTTTCAAGTTCCTTACAATTTTGGACAGACTGTAGCAGCATTACAGCTTGGCCTGTCTGAGTCTGGAAAGTTGTAAGTGTCTTCTGAACTGCAATTCACTGTATCAGAAACAATTCCTGGAGTTCACAGCCCAAGGTTTTGTCAAAGCAAAATGACCAATTCAAACATTTCTGGCTTTTGCAATACTCAAATGCAAGTACTTTTCATCTCACTTCCTTAACTGCAGGTTCTATTAACCAGACAAAGCTTTTCAAAGGCAGCATCTAGTAGAGAGCTGATCCGATGCCTTTGGCTTTGTGGCATTGCATCATATGAACTCACCATCTGGAGCAGAGAAGAGGATCAGAGTTTGGGGGGAGCTGTGTGGAGGCTCTGGAGCTGTGACAAGATGTCATTCAATCCACGTGGTCCCTGGGCTAACTGCCTACTGTCACTGTAAAGATTCCCATTGGGAGTTTAGCCCAAGCTGAGCTACAGTCCGTGCCAGCATAGTCATCAGAATTAGGCAATAATAGAGGCTTTTGTCCTAGAGTGCTGTTGAAATCTGCCTTGGAATAGCCACAGGGAGTGAAAGGGGCTGAGGATGTTGGGTCTCCCTCATAACCTGGGTGTAAACTGGATTCACTACTGAGCTGGGATATACTGTGGGGTTTAGCTGATCAAGCCACCCTACTTAGAGGGTAGTTTGCTACTCAGGTGCCACTCAAAGCACCCACACCAATTTATCCCAATCTAGAAGTTCATTTTTTAAATAATGAGTTTCCATTTAATCAAAGTATGACTTTAATATTAATTTGGATAGGGATTGGCTGAGGAAGTCATGATTTTCCCCCTCTGTAACTAAGAGGTATATTTGGAGTGAATATATCTTTGGATGTTTCTTAGAAGACATTATTTGTGTCAAAACCTTTTCTGATATCATCATATGTACAATAAAATTACGATGGTACTATGAAAGCAACTCTCTGGACTAAGTCCAAGGTTTCTGTCTTCCTAATCTCTTGATGTTCTGAGTTGGCCACTATTATCCACAAATATTCTGAATTAAAACCAGAGAATAGTTAGAATTTTATTTTTCTTAGGAAACACTGACTTAACTAGGATCCTTGCTGAGCTAATGATGTACTGGGCTACAGGCTCCCTTCTCTGGCCTCACCCTTTTTCCTGGGCAGAAGCAGATGCCACCATGCAGGAGCAGTTTTTGTCCATGCAGGCTATGTATTGCTCTTTATTTTTAGACTTGCAATCTGTAGTGTGATGCTCCACATCTGCTATCAGCAAGAAAGCTTCTTGCTGTGTATGTCCTGGTTTTGATGGTAAAACAATTGCTGTGGACATGAAAGAGAAGAGTCATTCTCCAGTGAAGCATGTAGATATTTCCAAAGGGGCAAGTGTTGGTTTTTTTGAGGTAAGATTCACCACAGATAAGAAAGTATTAAATATAGTTCAGGAAAGAGAAAAACAAAACAAAACAAAACAAAACCCAAGCTTTTGATAACTTCTGGCTTGTATTTGCTAAGTTTTCTGGAATACAATTGTGTAGTCTAGGAGTATGGTGTTCTGCTATAACACATTCTCTGCTCTCCCTTTACTTTCAGAAGAAGAATGTTTTCCTGATAGAAGCAGCAGAGCAGCTCCCATCGCGGTGGGCCTGAGTATCCTGGGGTTGTTTGTCATTGTGTTTGCTACGTTCCTGATTTCCAGAAGAAAGCCACACAGAGGATACGAACGTATCTGAGGTGCCCATGTACTTCCAAATGTGTGTAGCAAGTAGAGAAGTCACAGGAGTTTTAGCTTCTATGTGGTCATCTCACTGCCCAAAAGCCACATTTTTAAGTGGGATGCCACCATGTGTTTAAAGCTAATGAGTATTTCTGGAAGCAATTGCTTTAAGGTGGAAAGGAAAGAACTTAGACCATCTACTTTAGGCTATTCTTAGCATCTAATTTAGATGTAGTCCAGAGGACCAAAGTGAGCAGCCAAAATTCTTTATATTACCAACAAAGGAGGCAATTCAAACTACCTAAGTCAGATGCCTAAAAATAGCTTAAAGCGAGCAGTATCACCATCCCTCAGAAAATCCATCACGTTAGTTGAAGATAGTGTTTACATTTATGAAAATAGATGAGCCCAGTAATATGACCTTCAGGTGACTCAAACAGAGGTCCACAGCTACAGACAACCCTGTTAAATCCGAGCTCACTGAAAGCCATGTGGGAACACTGTGTATGTTGAAGTCTCAAGGCAAGTTTAAGCGTGACTGCCATTCACAACCAAGTTCTTCATAAATTCTCGTGTTTTTTCCTACTAAGCCTTTCACAAGGACTCAGTGGTAATATGTGACCCTTACTCTGGAGGCAGTTTTAGAATTTTTAGAAATTTTTCTAGTTTCCAGTACCAGTGTATGCAAATAAGAAGATTACACAACAGAGGTCACACAGGGTCTGCCTGACCAGTACGTGCCAAAATTATCACTTGTTATTGCTTGCTTCAGCCCTGCTGCAGATATCTGAGCTTCTTGCCAATAATTCCTGAACTGCAGCTCCTTAAATCACAGCAGATTAGAGCAATCTGATGTTGGAAAACTCATCCTGAAGTCCTATGCTGTAAACTGCACAATTCAGGATCTGTTTGACATGCAGCTGTTTGTGCAGAAGAACCAGGCAAGCATTTTGAGACAGTAACTCCATCCATCTGCCACGCCAGGCCAAGCCACCCCACGTGTCCATCAGTGCTCAAGGCACAGCATCCCTTTGCCACATGTTTGTAACACAATGTGGAGAAAGCCACAGTGAGGGTCTGAAAGCACCGTGACACACAGGCCAGTGCTAAGAACGTCAGTGCAATAGCTGGGCACTGGGGTGAATGTGCTTGGTAAATTCAAGAATCTTAATATTTCATGGTCTTGTGAGAGCTCATGAATCACCCGCTTCCTATTCAGACATGGACCTGTTACAGTGACTGCCACTGCACTCAGCCATTGTCCCTCTACTGAGATGGCAGCGCTGTGATCTCTGTTAATCTGTGAGGATACCACCCTCACTGAATATGCCAGGGATTAAATGGCCACAATTGTGGCAGACCTCCACAAGGCACATGAGTAAGAGGGGATCCACTGATTCATTACGTTCAAGGCTTCTGTGGGAAATAAAAGCTTGCACAGGCCTTGAACACTCTCTCTGCCCAAAAGTGAATGCTATCCAGCATGCTTACAGCTGAGCAGATGGATTTTCATATAGAAAGGATTTGGAGTTGCTTTAATTGATACACTTTGTAGTCTATTTGCCAATAAGCCAATGATGAAGGCATGAAAGTTAATAATTGGCTTTGAGATTAAGTTCAGCTAATATTCTTTGTTGTAAAGAGGAAAATCTCCTTGTCACAAAATATTTACAAAGCTAAACAGATGAACAAATGTACACATATACACACATACACACCACACAATCTTCTCACTGCAGCAAATGACATTAAAATGTCAAGAAATTATATATAAAACCATTTACAAAAAAAAAAAAAAAATTAAATAAGAACACACTTCCCCCTTAGGGGGAATGGCTCAAATTCTGCCAATAAAGGTTTTGCCTGGGAAAAGGCTGTGGAATGGCACCCATTAAACAAATGAAAGACTGAAGTCATCTGCAAAAAATCCTTGTTGTTAAAGATGGATGCAAACAAAATGGTGGGAAATTCTGTGAGCTGATTTAATTTCCATTAATAATGCCCCAAATCCCAAGAAATTATTAATGGTGATGGAAACTTACTGGATTTCCACTGGATAAAACTGATGATAATATCTTGTGAGTTTAATTTCCCTGAGGTATTTTTAAAAATAGTTTTGATATTTTACTAGTGATTGACTATTGAGTTTACTTATTTAAATTAAGAAAGAAAAGAAATTCTTCCATTCCATGAATTACTAGAAGATGCTGGTCTGTGTCAAGTAGGAAACATAGTCATAATGTTCCATAATTAACATAATACTTATCTGTGGAAGTAATTAACAGTCTCCAGGAGTACTCATTGCCTTTGAGTCTGAATGAACCAACACATAAGAAAGAGAAAGACAATTCTGAAGCATTTTTGCACTTGGGGAACCATAAGACAAAAGTCAGAACCAGCTGAGGGCAAGGGAAGCAGTTGAATATTATTTTAAGGTCAAGTAGCTCAAGAAACAAAATACCAAACACTCAAACCTTTAATACAGATACAGTGAGTTGAAGAGTATTCAGTCGAATATTCAGACTGAAACAAGTATTTTGTCGTTTTGTAAAAGGCTCCAGCACTGTTAGTATTGCTTAGTGAACTTTCTCTAGCTTAGTTTAACCCTTCTTCCTCCCCCTCCTGCCCTGCCACCAGTGGACAAGCAACCTACTGAACTCAGTGGCACTGTTCAGGCCCTTGGCTCAATAAGATCCCTCTAGTTCTCAGCATTAGTTAATGCTATTACTCTGTTGTTTAGAAAGCAGATTTTTAAATGCAATCAAAGCATTCACTTTTTTTTTTCTTTTTTTCTTTTTTTCTTTTTTTCTTTTTTTTTTTTTTTTTTAATGAGAGAATTAATTAGATGTCCATCAGGAAAGGTAAATACATGGAAGAGCTACCATTCAAAAATGAGCCTATTTATAAACAGTGATATTACCATTGTTACACGTGGGTGTTTTAGCAACAAACACTGCACATGATCTGACCCTAAGCTACTCTGACCAGGGATCAATATACAGCTTTCCTATTCAAAACTGAGTCCTATTTCACATGTTCTTTGGATTCTTGGGTTGCATGATCTGTAGTTTGTTACTTCTGCTGATTTGGATACAGCATTTTCTTGTCATGATCCATACTGAAAAATGTCTTCATGTTACTATTCAGTCTTTTCCCATTTGATATCCACATGAGGTGAGAAAACTGTTCTTAATGGCAGATAATTCTGTGTTCTATCTCATGACACCCTCTGGCATTTTTATTGATGATGCAAGGTTGATGTTTTTTTCCCCCAGACTTTTTTCTTTCTACAGTGAATCAAACTGTTGGTGTTGAATGATGTTTGGATTCAGGTTTAGCTAATTTGTTCTTATTATTTTTATTGCTATGCTTTGTTTGGTATTTCTACGAAGCTGCATACTATCCTTTCTAGATGAATAATTCTCTGGGCTTCCTCTAAACAGCACAGGACAAGTGCATGTGGCATAAACTGATGAAACAACTGGATGCTCCCATGAAATACTGTCTACAGGCAGCGAAATGAATCCAATGGAGCTAGTGCTTTACAGTAGTAGAGGCTCCACTGCAGAATTCCTTACTGCATCAGGAGATCCCAGCTCCTAAGCGCAACCTTTCTTCCACCTGCAGCTCAGCCTACACACCGTCACCTCTTTCCCTGACCTCAAACCAGGCAAGCAGCCCACAGCGGGATGTGTGTCAGCATGCTGGCAGAGAAGGGAGTGTTGCCTCTCTGAATTTAATATTCAATTAGAATTAAACAGCCCAGCTGCAATCAGAGTTGCCACGTGCAGCTTATTTTCTGCTGTAATTTAGGCAGATACCTGGCTGTCACGTTTTTATCTAATGGTGTTGATTCGAGGCCCTCCTCCCAGTGGGAAGTCTATAGGTGTAACTGGTCTCAGTTGCCAAACTTTCTCTTTTGAACATCTTGTCTGAGGGAACATTTTGAGCAAAAGGATCCTAAAATAGAAAGAAGAGGCTCTTATGACCAACTTGCTCTGCACTGGATGGGCCATGATAGTCATACCGTGGGCAGCAGTGCACAGTTTCTTTGTCTCCTGGCAATATGCATGGACGTGAAAGCAGTATTTTCCAAACCTGGCAGATTGCTCCCCTTCCAGGGCTGGTCTTCAACACAGTCAGACCCTTGTTCAGCAATGTGCTCACTGACTGGAACTGGGGTTTACCAACCAACCTGGCCCAAAGGTCTGCATGCTAAAAACCTCCATAGAGTCAGTGTGAGCCCATGTAGCCAGAGAGCTGAGAGAAGAGCATGGTCTGCTGTGGGAAGGGACAAGGTTGCTGCAGGGTGTCAGTGACCAACAATGTTGGTCTCAACAGCTCCAGCTCAAATTTTCCCCCAGCTGCGGGCTCAGATCAACCCATCCTTTAACCAAAAGATATTGATCATGATGACATGATGTATCCCATCAGGAAAGTTGCTTGCAAGCATCTGCTGGTCAGGATACAATAGGGCCACTCACAGAAATTAAGAGATGAGTGCATTCCTATAGCTTCCTGACGCTCTTCTACAGCTACCACAACATTAATTTCTTTCAGTCCTTTTTCCTCTCCAATGGACAAAGTCCAAATTAAAAAAAGACAGCTGTTAATTCTGGTTGAAAGAGGGAGGGAGTTATCAAGTAGCACCTTGAGTATATAAAGATGGTTTGGTTGAGCACTTCTAGCTTGCTATAATATATGGTTGCTAAAAAGTAATCTGCTTGAGAAGTAAGATATGCTCTTTATTTTTCTATTAATGATGTTTCTAAAATAAAGGCTGTATTTAGTCATTAAAGTGTGCATTGCTGTGCAATTATTTTATCTCACAAGTGCTGTTTCACCTAAACTGTTTAAAGTACAAGTACAATCTAACAAACAGGCAGGGTCCTATGGACTCTGGACAGAAGCCACAGACACAGATTTGCTCATATCCTAACCATAACTTTGATTATTTCTTCTGTGGCTTGGGTAAATCATCTGACATTTCTATATTTGTTTTATCAGCATTAAAATAAAACAAAACAAAACAAAAAACAGTATTTCAAATATGTGGTTTTCTGTTAATTTCCTCACAGCTTCCAGAGTATTTGAATTTACTAAGTGTCTTTATACGACTTTATCTTTTTGTTTCCTATTGGTCCAATAAACACAGACTGTAACTCAGCAGATGTGATGGATGCTTGTTACTTTCTGTTTAAACTGCTTTCACAGATACTAATCCTATGAATTATGATAAAAGTCATCAGAGGAGAATGCATCCTTTCAGTGTGCAGTTATGGAAACTAGTGGAAATAAATACTTTGGAAAATACCACACGTAAACTTGAGATTCAACAACTTCTATGTTGTTCAAAGGAATTTCCCAAAGGATGGGGGCTGGACCAGATATCTTTAAAGGTCCTTTCCAATGCAAATTAGTCTATGATTCTATGCGACTGCTATGATTTTGTTGTTTGTCCTATCAACAGCCGGCTTAAAATGTCATAACTGTGGGACAATTGCATGAGGTAAACTTCTCAATAAAAGGTGGCACACAAAAGTGCTTCAGCTTCATCTTTGCAGGTTTGTCAGAGAAATCTGAAACCAAATCTGTCTGCATCTACGTTTGGTAATGACTGCAGCCAGGCCCCAGTTTGGGTGCAGGCTCCTGCAATGCCATTGCTAGGCGGTTGCATGATAGAGCTGGGCCAGATAGGAAAGAGAGGGGTGGGCACATAGATGGGGAACGGGACACTACTTTATCTGTGGTGAGAAAGATTAAGCTCTGAAATGGCTGAATGAGTCTCACACATCATGCTCTTCATGGCTAAGGAAGCAAGGGTTGTTAGATAGACTGCATGAAAGCAGAAGACGTGGTTAAGATGGGGAAGAAAAAAATATATCTCTCTGCTCCTGACAGTGGATTCAGGAACTTACCTGTTAGAGAAGTGCCAGTGAGGGCAGCAGAAAGAAAGAAACTTCCCTCGGTCATAAAATGCCAGGCATACATTTCACTTGCTATTACCATTGCTAGTTTCAGTGCACATCCCTATGTGATGGATAATTTAATGGCTACAGATAACAAGGTGAAAATTAAACAAGCCCCTTGATTTGCCCTTCAGTAGAAAAGCAGGGCTACCAGGAAAGTGGGGTTGGTTTGCTCTCTCTTTTGCACTTGCTTGGCCTGGTACGGCATTGAATTTGGTGCGAGGTTTGACCAAGTGATACCCCTATTTAGTAGGCAAGGTTCCTGCCTTGTCCATGTTTGCTTCAGACACGCTTGGGAGATGCATTTCAGCTATGAAGTAGGATTTGGATGGGGCCTTCTTCATGTTCACTGCCTCGAGGGGTGTGGTGGGTGTCTGAAGTGGACCCTTGAATGCTGCTGGCTGGCTGGATAAAATTCTCTCTTTCTTCACAAGGAATAATGGCAGATGGAGGAACAGTCAGCAAAAAAAAAATCCTCCCTATGTAAGTCACACCATGGACTGTCCCAGAAGAACAAAGGTTTTGAATCCACTGGAGAAATGTTTTTACAGCAGAATGTCTAGAAGAAAAAAGAAACTTCTTTTTTTTGGTTTTGTTTTGGTTTGGGTTTTTGGGTTTTTTTGTTTGTTTGGGAGTTTTTGGGGGGGTTTTGTTCGTTTGTTGGGGTTTTTTTTGTTTTGGTTTGGGTTTTTTTGT
>JANHGN010016894.1:0-21989 GCA_024605025.1 Megaceryle maxima
CCCCCTTCCCCCCCCCCCGGTACCGGCCCCGCCGCCCCCCGCCGTGCGCCGGCGCCCGGCCTGGGCGAGGGCGCCCCCTGTCGGCGGGAGGCGGGCGCTGCGGCCGCCGGCCCGCGCGGAGCTTTGGGCCGAGTTCGGGGGAATTGGGGAAAAGCTTCAAACCCGGGCGGCCTTTTCTGCCCCGGCCCGAGCTCGGGCCCTTCACGCCGGAGCGGGGCGCGCCTGCTCTGCCCGGGGAGGAGCCGCACTGCCGGGCCGGTGCCTCTGGAGCACAGGGCCACCCCGTGTGGGTGCCGCGTCCCAGAGAGACGGCGGCAGGTCCTCGGCGCTGGCCCACGGAGAGTTCTGCGGGGGGACGGAAGCTCCCTTAGAGCCGCTCTCCTGCCGAGCAAAGTACGCTTTGTGCCAGGTGTGAACTTGGAGGTAACGTCTCTCTTTTCTTAACTGCCGGCCTTTGGCTTTAAGCAAAACCACAGGGAGAGGTGGCGGGTGCCCCCTGACCGGCGCAAATATCCCGGTCCCCAAGGCTGCGGTCAGGGTGACTTCACTTCAGAGTTGTCCTTTGGAAAGGGAAAGTCCCGTGGTCTGTACGTACTTTTGCAGGTGTGGCCAGAGATTCTGTCATTAAGGGGTGATGTGGCTAAATTCTGGTCTTGGTGATGCAGGTATTTCTTTGATTGGAAGAATTTTACATCCGTCGAAGTGGGAGAAGAATTTGCTTCAACAAAATACACTCTTTTGTTCCAAAGCGTCAGCTTCTAGGAGGGTTTGGTTTCAAAGGGACCATGTAGTAGTTTATGTCTCTATCAAGTCCTTAAGAACTGCGGTTCTGTTCCTAATATTGGATCTGTGAACAGTACATCAAAAATGACAGCACTTTTCTGGATATTATTATTCCAATGAACTAAACCGTTCCTGGATGCGCGACTTCCAGGGCATGGAGAGCAGAGCTGGGGGGGAAGGTTTGTTAGAAAGGAGACACAGCTCAGAAGTTCATTTATCCACTTTTAAAAACAAACACGCAAACAAAGCCCACAAAAGTCCCCTGACGCTTTTAGTACTAAAATAGTTCAGTTTTGTGCCAGAATGGTAATTTTCAACTTTGCCGAAACGGCAAAAGATGGAACAAGAAGATTTCTCTGGAAGTAGCTAAAGCGTTGCCTTGTAAGTCAGTTTATTAAATTATTCCAAACACTGTTGAAAAAAATACCACTTTTTGCATACCAACGTGGAGGATTTGGCAGCCTCGCGGACATGGAATTTTTGGCTTTGTTGTATGATTGTATTGTCCTTGTATTTGGGGGTGCCTCCCCAGAGCAGAGACGGTCCCGTGCCGTTCGCCTGCCGCGCTCCGGGAGCCAGCCCCTGCTCCGGCCGCCCGCTGCGGAACGGGGATGCGGAGGGAAAAGGCTGGAATACAGATATCAAGTGGCTTTGGTTGTAACAAAACTTCTCTGAAATTCTAGATTGATTTCTCGAGATATTAGAGCCTGCAGTATTTTGGGAAAAGTTCCAGGTCTTGAGAATGTTGAAATGTTGTTAGACATGTTCTGAATTTGTGGTTAACTTGGAGCTGCCTGAAACTTGTTTTAATACTGTGCGGATCCCTTTAACCCCTGAACCAGAGCAGAATAAGGCCCTGAGCTAATAGAATAACTGTGAGCGCCCTGTTCCAAATTGTTCAGATTTATAACGGCACTGGAAGTGCTCCTCTGGCGTGTGCGTGTGACATTCGCTAAAATGTTATTAGACCTGCACTTGAAAATGAATTCACAAAGGGCAGAGGCGGGAAAATCTTGATGAACCGTTAATCAGCCCCTTCCTAAGAGCAAAAGCAGCCGCCTGTTTATATAACGAGTTGGATGTGTTCAGTGACAACTTCCGTTATCTGGAAGCGCTTTCTCAGTTTCAGAGCAACGGTGAATGCAGTTTGCTTCTTACTAGTTACAAAACTATGTTGGTTTGGTCTCATTTTTTATAGCTCTTGCTGTGGGGCACCACTCAGTTGGCTTTATTGCTCTGTCGCAAGCGATGATGCTGCTTCTACACGAGTGCAGGCAAAGGCACGGGTACATGTAGGTGTTGATAGTACTTTGTGCCATCACTCGGGGAGTTCAGCCTCTCTCTTCGTGTTCATAATCCCCTATTTTCGTGAACCAAAATGAATCTTGTTTAACGTGAGGAACATTCCAGCTTTTATGTGTTGGGGGAGCAGGGAAAGCTACCCAACTGTGGATCTCTTTGGGCCCACTGCAGCCTTCTGGGCAGAAGTCTGAGCACTGTCCACCTTCTGCACTTTGCTCTTCTGGCCCCAGTTCACAAACTGGGTCAGTAGTTGGTATATTTGCCCGTCAGGCTGGGCTTACAGGGCAGCAGCCAGAGGAGCCAGGCACTGTATTTGTGCTGAAGCAGAAGGTGGCAGATCCCAAAGTGGCACTCTGCTGCTGCGGGTTGCTGCCAACCAACGTCTTCACGTTGATGTGACTGACTGAAAAGTTATTAATGGCTAATGGCTGTTACCAGTATTTACTCCTAAACGGGTGATTTGTGACTTGGTAACATCATAAAGCCTGGGATAGCTCTCTGGGTATGTGTGCATCATCACTGATCCCTCAGGTGGTGAAGGGATTCTGAGCGTGCCCAGGAAACCTCGGTTATAAAAAGCTCTTCATAATTGTACCTGATGTGGGAAAGAGCCACTTCTGCTTTAATCTAAAGAACTTGAACGGTACGTTATGGGCAAACATGGCCTGGAGAACTGCAAAAGGTTGGGCTTTATCTAAGGTTGTTCCCAACTACAAGTCTCTTTCTCCTCGTGTTAGTTCTGCGTGTGTGTTTGCTCTGGTTTGGGTTTATTTGGTTGTTGTACGCGCGGTTTGTGCGCATCGCGCTTTGCAGCCTGTTACGGGCTCCAGCGTGAGACTGCCTTGGGCTCACTGCAAATACAACACGGCGCATTGCAGAGTGTGGCACAGCACGAGGAATGCAGCCTCTTTTTCTTGCATTTTCAGCTGCTTTCTGTTAATTTATGGGACATTCTTAGGCTCTTTTTATGTTAATAGGCTTGTAACACTTTAAGATGTGACAAGCTCTGGTTGCAGATGCCTGACTTACCTGAGTGTATCCAGTTTAGAATTGCACCCAGAATCTTCTGAGTAGGGGCTGGCTCCTGGAGATTTCCAGTGCGTCCATTTTACCTGCACACGCAAAGCAAAATCTGAACATCTCTTATGGCGTGACTTTCCAACTTCAGTCAGGCTCAAAACAAAGGCACAGAACTTCATCTGAACCTGAGCAATGTTTATTTTCTGACCTTCTTACATTTCATCTGAACCACTTTGAAAAAAAAAAAAATTTGAAAAAATCGGGTTTTATGGAAGTGAATTTAATTGGAAAGAAGCAGGGAAAATGGGAGGTAAAGGATCCTGGTGGTTGGTGGCAGATCTCAGGCGGCTTTTCTCAGCGAAATTAGCAGAGTTGGTGAAGACAATTTCAGGTCACTTCATCATCAAAGGGTTAATTCTAATTTTGAACTTCCCAAATGTCAGTGCTTCTCTATCCAAAAATACAGCAACTGCCTTTATCAACATATGCTTTTCATTACCTACAAGACTTACAATATTTTTGGTGTCTGTATCAACTTGATTCAATTACTGGTACCACTGCGAGGGAACATTACCTCCAGGGAAAAGGGGGTGAATGCATCAGTGCCCATGGATACAGTGTAGAGAGCAGATTAATATAACAGATTTACATCAAGACTGCTGACTCCATTACTTTAAAACTCCTGTAATTGACTTTTTTAAAAATGGCATTAGCATTTAAATGGTACTATCGTTACAAGGGTGAAGGTTCAGCAGAATATGATCAATTTATTGAGCTCTTCAAATGTTCTTTTGATATTTATTTTTTTGTTGTCATGCTGGAGGGGTTTTCTAGTGTTTTGTCAGACACGAGAAAAAGTCTATACCATCGAGACCTTGGTCTGTGCAGCTACGGAGCAGAAATGCGTGAAAAGCTCTCCGAAATCAGAGCGTGACCTACTCGGAGTTATCTTTCTCACCTTCACCCCCCACGCCCCGCAGCTTTTTCTGATATGTAAAATTCCAGTACCACAGAAAGAAATAATTTACAGAAGCTGTCTTTGGTCTGCAAGAAGGGACTGGTGTTCGTGCTTCTGACACAGAAAACAGCCAGGGCGATTATCCACCATGAAGGCCCTTTTCAGCATTACGCGTCAAAATTATTTCAGTTGCGTTCAAAACACACACAGAGCTACCAGTTCAGCCAGTCCAGCTGCCACATCGAGGCAATTTTGCCAGAAATTTCACATTGGCTTGGGAGAATGATACGCTCTGTATCCCCCTGCCTTCTGGTCGGAGCGGGTGCCTAACGCGCTGCGTACCTTTCCAAAACCTCAGCGTGGTGCAGATGTTCTGCTGGGACATTTCTCCTGCAGAAGGTCCGTCACAATCTCGTCTACAGGCTCGCAGGCTTGTGAAGCTCTCTTCTGTGGGTGAGAGGCTCCGTGTTCACTGAACAGACAAAACTCTTGAGTTTTACCATGCTGACAGAAATGGGGAATAGTTTCATTAGAGCAAAAGACTTAAAATGGTAGTAAATGCTCCAGAGGATAATCTTACAACACCTACCACTTTGTCCTTATGACTCATTAAAGACTGAATTATTGAAAAGAAATATTGTTCAGGACGCCTAACGATTCGAGTGCGTGGCTGCAAAGGGCATAATGAAAAATCCCTCTTACCAACATGCAGGACTGAGCCTGCACGTGGAGGAATTTCTAACCGAGAAGACTGGGATGGCCAGAGAGATACCCACCTGCAGGTGAGCCCCCAGCAGCCAGCACTGACGCGCATACCTCCCTAGGTAGCTGTGTATTGGTGCCCGAGTGCATGTGCATCTGTGTCTCTGAACCCCTCCATTCTAGTCCAATATTCTGATGTCTTCTGGGAAGTAACAAAGAGATCAGTGAAGACAGATCAAGGACTACCCACCAGACTGAAACGGCCTCAGAAGGGCTTTTCCAAGCCTGCAAACCAGGCAAGCAGTGGATGTGTCAGAGAAGATTGGCAGTGCTTTACCTGAACCACCCTTTGTGGGTGAACAGGCTTGAAGTCTTCTCCTCCCGAGCCATCTCATGCCATGAAACCAAGCACGAAAATGTAATGCTCCACGGGGCTTTCGTGAGTCCTTTTTTTTTTTTTTTCCTCCAACTTTAAAAAGTGAAATTTAAAAAGGGAAGAAGAGAACAACCACGCTGATTATTATTTTATTTTTACAGTTTTTAATTGGTAGCTCTTTGGCTGCTGCTGATAGAACTGATGGATCCCAGTCCCAATTTCTGTGACAAAGCAGGTCTGGGATGCAGAGCCAGAGTTCAGAGTACAGTGGCAGTGGGTAACCTGGTATCCCTCCTGCTTGCCTCGCTATAAAAATGCTTGGTAATGACCCAGTTCGACCCTGCCAGTTCTCTCTGACCTCCTCCTTTCCAGGATGCTGCTTAATTTGCACTAATTACATTCCATTCTGACAGGAACTTGGACATTGTCTCAAGCTTTCAGGTATTTTCACCGCTGTATTCCAGTACAGAGTACTCTGGAGGCTGAGTACGAAAATGGCAATAATTAACTTAGGAAAATACACTTCATTTAATATAAATAGTTCACATGTAGTGTGATCTGTACGCATAGATACGCCTTCAAGTTTGACTTTGTGCTTTCATTTTGAGTTCTTATGAGGATTCAGGAGGGTTGGTCAAACCCAGCAGTAGCAGTTTTAAATAATTCATACATTTGTTGGCTTTGGGGCTGTTTTAATTTGGTTTGCCTTCAGAACCCCAAGTTAAATTCCTAATAATAATTCTGGGGTTGATGACCACTACAGGAAATTCTGCTTCCAAGAGGTCACTAGCAGAGGAGAGATCTGCAAAAAAGGAAAACTGACCGGACAGGTTTGGCTTTGCTGCTTCTGAAGTTGGAGTAGGACAGGGGTGTCTGTGCCTATGTGTGTGAATAGACAGGCGGAGAAAAATTCATTCAAATAGTTTTTTTGTTATGGAATGAATGAGCAACCTGTCCAACAAGTCGATCGCAAAACGGAATTGTCAAACTGTCTGCTCTGGCCTAAATACGGCCTTTTTGCCGCGGAGGGGTCAGGGGCCTGGCACGGGTAGGGGTGTGTGAAGGAGCATGAGGCTTCTCCCCCACGCTTTGCATTAACATGGTTTCCGTTCCCACTTTGTGGATCTGCGTGGAGTTTGTCACCCCAGGTCCCTCTGCGTCACGGAGAAGAACGCTGTTAACAAAAGCCGCGGGTGCTTTCCTCCTTGCTTGGGTGTGTGGGTGATTCAGAGGACAGCTCAACCCCCTGTGCGCGCTCTCGGTGCCCGCTGCAGAATCAACAGGCCCCAATTTCATTTTGCAGAGAGCACGTGGGAACCGTTGGGTGTTTGTAGCGGTGAGGCGGCTGAACGCAACCCTGCCGTGAACGTGATGCGGCGAGGGCTGAGAAACCTGCTCTTGGGCTGCGGGACCGCGGGTTCGGGGCTGGGAGGAAGGGCCACGCTCCTCAGGGACGCAGATCTCCATGCGAAGTCTCAAAGCGATGGATAAAAAAGTATCAAGCGCATGCCAAGGCTTTGTATTACTTTCAAAAGAAGATACGAGCCATTGTTGGAGCTGCACTGAGGCTTTTAGGCACAGACGGTATCAGTAAAGTAGTTGCATGTTTCAAAATATTGTATCATTTTAAAGTGCAGCGCACATTAGATCAGTGAAACTGGATACGCCAATTTGAACTGTGTCATATAATGCAGCTCTGTGTTTGGAGAGACAGAGGCACCCCGGACCCAAAATCCCTGGAGCTGTCTTTCAAAGAGTGATAGTTACGGAAATTAGCAGTGCAGAAATCCATACTAATCATTCATCGGGAGTCTTATTAACTGTCTTACCAGTGCTATTAGGAGAGGGCCTGGCCCCCAAGCAGGGCAGCGGGGCAGAAGCCGCCTCTCCTGAGCCGGCACCCCCAGCTCCCTCCCGCATCGCGGCCCCTTCCTCGTGGTGGGAGTCGCTTTGTAGGCGACTCTGGCATGAGGGGGAAAAATGATCTAATCTTCAAGTAAACTTAAGCAACACTTTGTCGTGCCTGAGAACCTGACCCGGAGTGAGGGAGCTCAGACTTAATCCTGAGGATGAGCTCCTTCTGATCCTCTGTGAGCACCTCGGGGCCTTCTGCCCGTCCTTTGTCCAAACAGGGTTGGTAGGGGACTGGCATAAAGAGTGAGGACTTCGAGAGGACTCTGGTTTGTTGTGGCTGGAACCGTTTAGTGCCAGGTGCCTGTAGTTCTGCGAGACTGGTGCTTGCTTTGAGTAGTTCTGCCTGCAAATGGGCACGTGCCATGAGCTCATAGGCTCGTCTGTAAATACTGTGTTTAGTACACCGAGAGTCATCATAACGTCTCGTTCCTTATTGGCAAACTTTAAGTAGGAAAAAAACCCACCAATAATATTTGGCCCAGCTGAGCTTCGCATAGGGAATTTTGCATTAACTTTACCCTTAGTTCTGTCAAACAGTTTTCTGAGTATCAACTTGAGACCTGTATCTTGGGAAAAAGAACGCCTTAGTGCTTCCGAAGGGTGCGTTTCAAGTTTGACCCTTCATATTCCCATCTCATGTTAGTTCCAAGTGAAAGAAAATTAAATGACACACTTGGGTTCAAGGATTTAAGTCCGTGAATCTTACTCCAGCTGCTATCTCCACCATAAGGGAAACAAAGAACACAGAGGAGATAAATAATACTTGAAAAAGACAGAATCTTTTTTGTCTGCTTCTTTATCTGTAGTTTGACTGTGTTCCTTAAGTGTTGAAAGGGGCACTTTCTTGGCAAGTATGACACAAATAACCTTCACCCTTGACTGCACCGTCTGAGACAGTTATAAATTTGAGCATAAAGGACACGAACAAGAGTTACTTTATATGACATTTTCTCATGATAACAGGGGACAGAGATAGGAGCGAGTATTCCTGTCGCACTTGTCCCGGGATTGTTTTGTCAAACCATGGATTTCTAGCCCGGCGGTTTTGCTGCTGCGTTGCCCATCTCGGTTGTAGCCCCTGTGCCGCAGCGCGGAGCCGGTGCAAGGCGGGTGGACGGCGGGCGCCTGAGTTTTGTCACCTTACGTGCTGAGGTACCTGTAGCTGATGCTAATTCCTCCCTAATTCCTCCAGAGCCTTTGGAAAGCTCAGCGTTTAAATGATCTGATAGAGTCACCTTGTGCTTTCCGCTGGGGGCAAGGAGGGAGTTTCCTTGCCATGAGACAGCTTAAAAGAATCATTTTTTCAAAGACAGGATTTGTAATTTTAAAATTAAGCCTTTTCTTGTTGAGGGTAAGTGTAGAATCTGGAATTTCAGTGTCCCGTTTAAGAAAGATACTACACGCTAGTGTACTGCAGCAGTTTCAAGCAAACAACAAACAGTTGAAAGATAGCGATTAAATTTATCAATTATATATTCTTAGAAAAAAAAAAATCACAATCCTTTTAGATACAGTCAACAGCATTGCTCAGGATTTTAACCGTTCTCAATATTTTTGTTTGAATTCCAGCAATCCACAGCATATGGTTGTATTTATGCCGTGAGTAAGCTTAGGCTGTTTCCTTCCCGTGTGTTCCTGTTGCAGAGCTTTTTAGAGAAATTTTCAGACTTCTATAAATGCATTTCTAAGATTTTTAAAAACTGTCTTTTTGAAGGCTGAGATTCCGAGAATTGTAAAAATCTGCTGTAAAAACCACCAGAAACATCCCGTGCTGGACAGAATCTTGAGAAGCAGAGACACGATCAGGGGAGCTCCTGGGAACAGTTGGTGGGTTTATTTCTCCTCCCCTCCCAGTACCGGAGTTGGTGCGGTGCGTGCCGCTGCCAGAGCTTGGTCGGGGGACAACCTGGCACCTGGGCAGACCCTGCAAGTCTCTGCAAATGATTTGTCATCTGTATTCCAACAGCTACAGCTGAGAACGGGCAGGGATCGTAGATATGATAATCAGCATAGACATTTGCATCTCAGCCCCGCACCTCTGTGCGGTATTATAATGAGACCTTCTAGACACGCCGTGGACACTGGGTTTGATAATAGTATCTGGGTAAAGCTCTGCTGGTGTCTGTGCAGAGATTCATCCAGCTATGACCCAGGACAAGGCATTAATAGAGGTGTAGTATTGCCAGGGGCAAAGTCGGAGCGCGGACTTATCAACGATGCCGATCTTTGATCCTGCGCTTTAAATATAATTCCATTATTGCTTCATAAATAGATTAGGGTATGTCAGCCACGAGCTGGTGATTATATGGGAAGGCATGTTAGGTAAATTCATGAATAGTGTTTGGTTTGGGGGAACCCTTTGTCTCGAGTGGTATTACAGACTTGTTTTCAAAGAGGTTGTTGAACAGGTTGACTTTCTGGGCTGTTTGGATCTTTATTTTCACAGGGAAAAGGTTTCCCTACGCTGGGAGGAACTGTGTAGCCTTTCCTTCCAGCAGGTACAGTCCTCCTGCATCCTAGAGGAACGCACTAGGACTTTCCTCTCTTCCTTCAGTTTAGATTGGACTGTGAGTTTCTCTCCCCTCCAGAGCAATATGGGCAGAAGACAGAACGAGAAGAGCCAGCAGTGACTCACTAAGTCCCTACGTGGCAGAGTTGCTGCTTCTCCTCCAGGCAGGTCATCGCTGCCCGCCCTGGGCACCTGCTGCTGTGCCACCCGGAGGGGCTGTCCTATCTTTGGGGCACAGCCTCTCTGTTCACTAAGGATCAACTTGCCAGCAGGTGTTAATACAGCTCGTAAAGAACGAACAGTAGTTTAACCTTAAACTCCCCCTGCACGTTACATTTTTCATACGGCCTTAAGAAATGTGGCTCCTTTCCCAAAATAGAGCAGGGCAAAGTCCTGAGATGTTTGTCTGTTGCAAGGACCCTGCAAAGTAAGTCTGGTTTGTGTATGGGCTTTTATACAAATATTTATTTAAAATACCTATTTGTTTTCATACCAGAACACTTCAGTCTCAGTATTGCACATGACAGGTTGATCCCGAGCAGGTCCGTGCGCAGGTGGCTTTGTGGAACGGGGAGCGGTGTGGAGCTCGGCTCCAGGCTACTCAGCAGGCTCTTCCCTAGTGGTGTCTGGGATTGGAACCAGCCTAGGATGCTGAAACAGCTGATGCTGTTTGGTTAGGAATTTGTTAGGATAAATTCCCGGGGGAGGTGATATGAATGAATCTCTCACTTTACAAGCGTTAAGGTTGTAGAAACGATGCATTTACATTTGCCCTGTTCAGAAGGAGAAAATAAATTCTGCTTTAAAATGTATTTCTGTTCCAAGATGGAAGCCAACAACTTAATACAAGGATTAATCTTACTCTATATCCTCTCCAGCTGAAGTCACTGGTAATCTTGAAAGCATGCTACAACTGCTCGGTGTAAGTAGGGCCTGCTCCCTGTGCCCTGTTGTCCAGGGCTCTGAGCCCTGTAGCAGAAGGAAGCAGGGAGGCAACATCAGAGGGCTCACAGATCACGCAGAGTAGCTGAAGTTTAGTTCTAACTTTGGGGTGTCTGAACAACTGCTTGAGTTTGGCCCCATCCAGGCATCATCCATTGCTTTCCTCCCGTGGGATTATTTTAATGAATTGTCATTTTAATAATATACTGCTTAAGTTTGCTGTGTTGCTGGGGAAATCAGAACAAACGTTAGAAATAGGTGTGGTAACGTAAAGCTGGTCATGTATTAAAACACTGAATGGGAAAGGAATGCCTCGGTACATGGTCTTCTAATGCATACTGCAGTCTGCTTAACCTTCCAAGCTGGGTGATGAAGGAGGTCCTCTGTTTGTTCCCGATGAACTTCATTTTTTGTAGGATTATCCATAATTAGTGAGGCCCAAAATTTCTGAAGACTCAAATTAGGCAGTTAGAGCAAAGTATTGTAGGTCAAGACTGTTGGGTTTCCTGATGGTGTTCGGCCATGGTCCTGCTCTGCACCTCAGCTCACCATCTGCAGAATGGCCACTGGAGCTTTCTCCCTATCTTTCAGCAGCATAATTGTGTTTAATTCGTACCTCTAAGCATTTGATTCTGTTTAAGCATCGAGCATTCACATTTCTTTCCTAGGATTTCCTCTGCTCTGTCGTAGCTGCTGTTGGGAAGTGTTGATGGGACGGTGGGGGCCAGAGCACCGTTGTGCCCTCTCAGTGTTAGGGCAGCTCTCTCACAGGTCCTGTGTCCTTTTCTTTCCT
This sequence comes from Megaceryle maxima, assembly GCA_024605025.1. Taxonomy (NCBI): domain Eukaryota; kingdom Metazoa; phylum Chordata; class Aves; order Coraciiformes; family Cerylidae; genus Megaceryle; species Megaceryle maxima. The sequence goes on from JANHGN010016894.1 coordinate 11,300, forward strand.
GGGCAGAATTAGTCAGCTCTCCTTCTTCCTTTCCAACTGAGAGGGGTACTTTGCACACCTCCTTCAGGGAATCTGTGGCTTTAATATGCATGAGGATGTTTATTATCTTCTGCAAGTGTGTGGGGGGGGAAAAAGCCCACTACATCTTTGACGGGTGTCATCTTTTTTTTTTTTTTTTTCACTCCATCTTTCCACACAGTTCTAAGTTATAGCAGCAAACCATTCTTTGGGGGTTTGTTTAAGAAAATCCTACTTTTTTTCCCCCTGCGATTAACTAAAGCTACATTTTATTCTGTATATAGACTTGTCTATAAGCCTGTATATAGAACTGTGTTTTGATATAAAAGAGATACTGCAGTTGAAATTGCAATAAGGGAACAGAGAAACGACAGGCATTGCTGAGATTGTGGCACTGATTAGGAGTGCAAATTAGATTTAGATTTCCTGAATGTCTAACAGCAGCTAAGCATTTTTTTGTCCTTTGTGTATGAACATTTCCATTAAAATTTACAAAGGGTTTGAACTGGATTAGACTCCCACAGTCACTTTGAAATAACAAAATACAACTTGGCTGACAGGGGCTGTTTAGAAACCTTTAGCAAAAATTATCTTCAGAAACGTTAGCACTTAGCACTTAGAAAATGTCTACTTTTGTCTTGCCCCCTCTGCCAAGTTCCCTTTTTGTCTTGCCATGAGGAGGATAAATTATCCGACTTGCAGAGATAAACCACAGAGAGGTGAGATTACTGAAGCTGAATACTGGAAACTCCCAGCACTCTGTCCTCCTCTACAGTTTGAATTTAAACCCCTGTTTCTGGCTGTGTCAATCAGTCCCTTAATGAATACATTACTAAATGTGCTTGTTTTTCTCCTTTCTAGAAGATGCAATTAATGTTTTGGCTTAAGACACCTAGTTTATAATAAATGTATGGAGTGCAGCAAAAGGGCTTTGAAGTAATTCAGGAAATTATCTGAACAGAAAAAAGGCATAAAATACATGGCTCTGAGGAGCCTGAAATGTGCTGGCAGAGGGCAAAGGGGGGAAGGCTGCCTCACACGTGCTGCCGTAAGCGCGTCGAGAGCCACCGTACTGTGGTTATGCTGACCACCACTCGCTGGGCATTGTCGAAGGGCAAGGACCCAAGCGAAAGCGTCTCTTGCTGCTACAGTCTTGGTGCTTTTTTCTGGCATATGTCTGCAAGAACGTGTTCGATATAAAGAGGAGGGGGCATCTGAGACGTTTCCCTCCAACAAAGGGGTGAACAGGATTTTCCCACCACAGTAACTTCTTCCAAAGGACCAGTGAAATGCAGTGAATGGCTGTAATGGGAGGGCAGAAAAGAATTTCAGCAAGAGGTGGTGACAGTGTCTTTTACTCTTGTTGATGATCTGCATGTATTAGTTTAGTGGCTGACTACCAGGATTTATCTAACCAAGAAGCCTTTGACAGAGTAATTTCCCCTCCCCCTTATTTATTTATGAAGTTTTGTGCTCTGAGAAGGTGATGGTGTGGCACTGGAGGGGACAGAGGCTTAGGGGGGGTTCCTCTGTTTTTCATGGGTAGACTAGGACTAAGGGCAATGCAATGGGACAAATCTGTTCAGAGTAGCTTCAAGATGAGTGGAGATGGCTGTTGAACTGGGTGAGATTGTAATTTTATATCTGAAATCCGGTCTGCGAGTGCGTTTGTGAATGATGTTCGGGGTGCTTGGGATGGGTAGGGGAGGTATTGAGGAAAGAGGAGAGCCCAGGAAATCTCCCTTCAAGCAAACATTCTATCCTAGCATGTTCTCCTTAGCATTTCCATCCCGGGTAATCAGGAGGTGAATCAAACCTAATGAATAAAGCTTGGGCATTATGCACATGATGTGTCTAATTCTGATATTTAGGGCCAGACACCAACTGCAGTTCTCTTCTGGGCCTCTCACATGATACACATCAAGTCTGTAGTATCAGATCCGTCTGTCACTGATAATCTCACCCTCTTTCCTTATTTTCCTCCTGTATCTCACATTTTTTGTCATCTTGAAAATGCTTTGGCGTTGCAGTGGGATGCTGTGTGGGTGTGCAATGAATTCACTGCAGAATAAGGGGCTTTGACTGTAAACTCCTCTCAGCAGAGACTGTGCTTGTTTATGTCTGTGAGGAGCACCCAGAACAATGGAGCTTGCTCTGGCTCTGAGCCTACCAGGCGCAGTGATGAGACAGAGGATAAGCCTGGAGAATTAACTCTGAGATGCAGCCGGCAGCTCTCGGTAGGGTCCTGGGGCAGCTCACGAACCTGGTGGCCAATTTGCGCTGGATTTGAGGTCTGTGAAGGAAATGAAACCATCAGTTTCAGGTTTCAAAACACAAATGTTGCCCTGGCCTGTTTGGAGGGCATGGTGTGAGCAGTGCTGTATAAAGGTAGGATGTTGTTTATAGAACTAGCAGGAGGAAGGATTTAGGGCAGTGTAGGGCAGATCACCAGCTGCAGGTGATCTGATTTGATACTTACCCCCAGATCTGCAAAATGTAAGCGTTGCCACAGTCGACCGCGCTCCTTTGGGCTGGTTACTGTGGAATGGATGCAATTGGAAAAATCTTTTGTTTGAGAGGGGGGTAGTTGCTCTGTTTTAACAAAACTGAGTAGCTCCCTTCAGGGCCTGATGTGCACTGCACCTCTTTGTCCTGTTCAGGGTGAATCTTGAAGCCCAGCAGTGGGTGGGCACTGGGCTGACTTGCTTGTAGCGCGTTAAAACCAGCAGCTGAACACTGAAGTCCACATCTTGCAAAGCAGCCCTGAGCTTGCCTAAAAAAATCTTTCTACCTTTAAACTCCAAGACCTTTCTGTGTGGTTGGGGCAGCGCTTGCTGTGGAGGGGGCATTTTAATTAATAAATAATATAAATGATGGTATTGATATTGATGAATTATTTCCTAACTAGAGAACATTTTGTTACTTGCGTTGTCGTCACGTGAAAATTTCTAGCGGGGTTGATATGGGAGGTTTTATCAATGTCAGGAATAAGAGCTAAATTTGAGGTGAGCTGCTTGCAAAGCATAAGTAAGTCAAGAAGTAGTGACAAACATGCACAAAGCCAGTAACTCTGAGTAGTGAATACATGACAGAGTTTGACAGTTAATTCATAGAAACTTGTGAATAAAAGAAGAAGTGAAATTAATCCAGTAATTCATTGCCATTGTGTAACTGTGGGATTTTATTATATCTGGGGAATGTGAAACTTGGACTGAATACGCAGTAACAGTTTACTGTTATATGCTGATACAGTGATATGCTAGTATAACAATATTCTAGTATGAAATGAGTAAATATTTAGTTTAAATGAGCATATTAAAATAGAAGTGAGCAATTCTGAAGTTTTCTCTGCTGTCTTTGAGTTGGTATCTCCCATGTGATTAGCCCGGTACTCTACCGCTCATTGGGATATGAAGGCAGTGCAGAGAAGGATGGTCCCTCCTGTCCTTTCCTGGCAGGCAGTGGAGGCTGTAGAGGTTTGTTGTGGCTGCAAAGGTTCTGACCCCGTTTGGTGAACCCCTTCACGAGTGCCACATTCACCTGGAGGGCACCTGGTCTTGCAAAATCAACCTGGTCTTCATTTCGGTACACGACGCTTTAGCCAGCTTAGAGGTATGAGTGTATGCACGTATAGATCGTTCTGTCTTTTTTGTGCAAAGCAGGCTCTCCAGCCCATAATCCATTTCTAAATTCCTTCCAAGTGGAGACCAAAGATGGAAGTTTGCCTATCCCCTAAGCTTGGCTACAGACATTACCTGAGGACTTCCCAGTGTTCTGCACAGTTACCCCCTTAGTCCCATGTGCGGTGCCGGGGTGGGCGGGACGGGGCCGGCAGGCTCTGCTACGCACACCTTAAAGGGTTAACTGCCAACGCCGAGCACAAACAAGAGATGCAAGCAAACAGTCCCCAGCAGAAATTGGACCCATCGCTTCCCCCTAATGAAAACCAGATTCACTCCTACAACAATCATTCCACTGTTCCGAGATACCGTTCTGAGCTCGAGAGAAGCATTATTGTTGTTTCTATTCAAAAAAACCCTGAACCCATGCACTATATTTCTAGAGTTGATCTGTTTTATCATCTGGTTTTCCTTCTGAACAAGGAAAAAATAAAATTGAAAGGTTTGCCAGGTCTGAGTGCTGACGCTCAAAGCAAAAAAAGGAGGGTGTCCAGATCCTGGTGTAAATGAGGGCAGGCAAAATAACTGACACCACACTAGTTAGTCTTAAGTACGTGTCTTGCAGCTCTGTTGGTTTTGTTTGGTTTGGTTTTGGGAGGGGTACACGCACGTGTAAGGGCTTTTTACAGAGGGAGTGTATTTTACTTGGTTAAACAACCGTTATTCTCCTGCTATTGCCCCCTGCCCACGCGCTTCGCTTACACATCAGGTTACGCTCCAAAAGGGAGACCTGCCCTAAGAACTATCTCCTCCATAGTGCACAGGTAGACTGTCTGACTTTGAAAGATTAGAGCTTTTCTGGACTGGATCTCCTTGGCCTTTGCATGGACCAAGCCACTCGTTTCTGGTCTCATTAGGCAGTTGTGAAGTGACTACAAGCATCACAGAGATTATTTTTTTTCCTTGGAAAGATATCAAGTTTAAGCCCCATCTGGTTGTAGTGGAACCTTGAAACTAGAGTTTTCTCACTTTTGCTTAAGTTGTGAATATTTTTGCACGTCCTTGCTGGGATCTCCCATCTCTTGTGCCTGTCTTTTTCGGATGACACGTGAAGGCTTTCGTGTGCTTTCAGTGAGCTGACCTTGTGAGTGACATGAACTTGGTCTTCAGCAACCTGATCAAAATATGCAGCGCTGAGGCTTTTTATGGTTGTTGGTTTAGATTTCATGCTTGGCAACTGATGTGGTAGAAGACAGAATGGGATTCTGAATTCAACTGCAAAATAATCAGAATTCAGACTTTTATCTCACTGAGCATTTCCTTTAAAGAGACAAATCAACGATGAGGTCTTTATGAATTTATCCTGCTCCATGGTGTATCTCAACAGTCAAGCTGCTGTTCTGTGCAGGCCAGTGTTTAAAACTTACGCAAATATTCTGGGGCTTTTTAAACGCGTTCCAAATAGACATTTATTTTGGCTACAACAATATTTTCCTTTTATTGCTGTTACAAGATTCAACATTTCCAGAAATAACTTCTGAAAGGTGCTTGAGGGTCTTGGATGTAGGTGTTGTCAGATCCCGTGGAGAAGTATTTTACAATGCCCGATGTGTGCGGACATGGATTTTGAAAAGCAAGGAGTGCCTCTGGGAAACTCGAGTAGTTTTTTTGAAGAAATGATGAAATGGTATTGTTTCCTGCACCCCACAGACTTGGGGTTCCATAATTTCACTGTGTTAGAGTTTACTTGGTGCATCTGATGATCACTGACTGATGCTGACAGAGGGTGGAGTTTCTTCTGAATAGACTTGGTGGTGTCTGCTCGATGAGGATGCCGTCTGTGACGCGGGTTACATCTAAGGTATTGTTTGATATTTAATTAACTAGCAGTATAGGAATCAAATTATTTTCTGTTCTCAACCTAGTAGCATATCTGGCTTTTCAATTTCCAGAGGACTGTGTGGACATCAGCTAATTCCCATTTACCCTGATCAGCCCCCCCAAGTATTAATGTCACTTCTTACAGGCAGCAAATTGAACCTCTGAGAGACCTGGTGACTGGCTGAAGGCTGGAGTGGAGAAGTCAGTGGTGAACCCCCAAGTTGTGTCGTTCTGAGGTGCTCCCAGGTTTTGGTCTCCTGTTTGGTGTCTTAGTGAATCCCACTTCTCCCATTTCTTGAACTCTATGGACTTGTGATTTTTGTCAGGGGCTTGGTTGGTTCTTAGAGAAGTGTGTTTCACTTAGAGTCGTATAGTGGTGCTTTTGTAGGGCTGAAAGAAAATTTATAATGGTGCATTTCTGTACAGTACTATTAAGGGGACTTTTTTTGCAGGGTATTACATAGGTGTGCAGATGTGTACAGCCATATATCTCAGCGTATAACATAATGAACATACGTTTATGAAGAGCTCTCAGTGTTGGAGCCCGATGTTTAGAGGGGACTGCATCACTTCCCATTCATTTCTGTAACACTCGGAGATCTGCTGACCCAAGCCAAAACCTCTCCGCTCTCTTCTGCTCTCGGGGAGGAGTTAGGGATTTGTGAATGTGTGAAAGTATTAGCTGCCAGTTATAACTGGAATCAAGCCTAGAGGAACCCAAATCCTTCAGCGGGAAAGTTTGTAATACATGATCGCTGGAACTGGCCCAGCTTTCAGAACCAGGAAGTATTAATAGGAATAAATGTGAGCACCATTAGCACTTCCAAAGGCATGATTTATTATCCATTTTGGTTGCAAAATACTGTTTAGTTGCATAATCTTGCTCATTTAGATAGGAAATGTTATTAGTGGATTAGTTTATTAAATACACAGACCTGGAAGCAAGGGAATCCCTTTCACCGTAGAGCCCGGGCCGGCAGAAGAGCCGTCCCTGCCGCGTTGGCATTTGCAGCCGCGCTCTACCCGCCTTCGGAGGGAGGAAACATTGGGTTTTCTGCGTAGAAGAACTTTCTGAGCTTTTCCAAAGGAGTGAAAGTGGAAGGGAATTTGGCGTGCTGGTGGTGGGTCACAGTCCTCTGGCCGTGCCGCGTGGGGATGCTGTGGGTGGCCATCGTCGGAGGGACTGGGCCCCACGGGGGCTGCGGGGCGGCAACAGTTGCTTGGGATGTCCGAGCAAATTGTTGGGCTCTGAAATCTGCTGTGCTGTAAATACTCCGAGGATTGTGAAGATTCTGATCGTGCTGCGGTTTTGTTTTTTCCCAGTCATTGAGAAGCAAGTTTTGCAGCACTTGTACGTGACTGGCTATTAAAACTTTGAGAGAAAATTTTCTGAAATAAACCATCAACATGTTCTGCTTTAATAGAAATAAATGCTTGGCCCGTGATCATTATAGTTATCTGCTCAGTTTTACTTGGTATCTGACTGATTCATGGAGGCAATGCTAATTACACTGGCTTTTTTCTATTACGAGATATTTTTTCCCCCTAATGTCTTGCCCCTGTAGTCAGTCTGTTCCCTGTAAAATCCTCTCCTTTCCTCTCCTCCTTTGATCTGCTGGTTTGGGTTCACCTCCTTCATTTTTTGCAATTACCAGTCTGGAGTGAGGATGCCCCTGACCTTTTACCAGCAGTCTGGCAGACACATGGGACAGGAAGCTTGGGTTTTATTTCAGCCTTTCCTACTATTCATCTTGGATGGATTACAACAGTAGCAGCTCCAACTGTCCCGGAGCCCTTTCTGTGCTGAAGCGGAGGCAGCCGCCCAGGCACAGAGCAGGGAGCGGGCCAGTGCTCTCTGGCTGGGGATGGACTGAAGGAGCGAGCATCTCTGCTGGCTCTTCAGATGCAGTAACCCCTCCTGTTCTATATGTTGCTATAGTGGGTAGAATTTCCTTTCTGTCCCCTTCAGCAGCGGTCACCCCAGAGCACAGCGTGTTCTGGAGAAGAATCTATGTGGATGTCAATAGCGCATGAGTCATTTGCTCCAGAAAACAGGACTTGCTTCTGTTCTGCTGCTGCTGCGCTGCATTCTTCTGCTTTCAAAGTTCTGAACAGGCAAAAGGAATCAAACCGACATAAATATTTTGCAAAAGATTAGGGTAGAGCTTGAGATTTCTGTTTGCGTTTCAAGAAGATGGGTGAGTTTGCCGTAACGTAATGCTGGGCTGGTTCTGCCCATCTTACCCGCCGCCTGAGCTGTATTTTTCCCACCTTGCAGAAGCAATCGGAAAAGCCTGCACTGTAGCTTACATCAGTACAACTTTGCAGTGAGAAGTGGCAGAAGCTCTTACTTTCCCTTCTTTGTTTATAAAGATTAAAAATAACAAAGAAATCAGTCTTTCACAGCGGCTTTCGGTAGGCAGGTGATTAAGAAGCCATGTGCAGGAGCTTGCTTTTCTGTTTTATCGTTTCGCAGCAAAACGTGCAAAGCCAGACAGACATCTCCAAAGAAAGAAAATGTGATAATTCCTTTGGAGGGGTTGTGATTTATAACAGCGAGAGAAAGTGAAGACAGGCTCCTATGTGAGAGAGAGGGGGTGGGGAGCAGGAGAGATGAGCCTGTGGAATGACATTATAACTTTACCTGCTTGCTGAATGTATCTGTGGATTTAAATGACATCTCAGGGGACAGTATCAAACTTCTAAATTCCATTCATCCATCAGATGGGAGAACAAGACCTGGCTTTCAGTCGGGCAGGAGCTGGAGATTTCTCCTGGAGTAAATGAGCTCAGACCACACAGATAAAGAACGTCTTCTGTTCCGTTTTAAAACATTTCAGGGGAGAATCATCTGTCACTCGGCTCCAGGCTGGAGGCCTTTCAGCTCCGACTGAGGTGTGGAGTCCGGCGCAACAGGGACGCTTTTCAAACTCTTTCCAGTCCTTCATTCCATTTTAACTTCCAGAATTTGCTTCACAGCTTCTCATAGTTTACAACAAACTGCCCAGCATTCAAACGCTGCAGGTAATTTCACTGCACGCCAGCATTCCCCCGGGGAAGGGTAGGCTGGGTCGTGCCTGGCGGGCGTCTTGCAGAGCCGCTGGTTTAGGAATTTTATGTCCATTTACTTTTTTTCCCTCCGGTGAGTATCTTTCTGTCATAGCCAAAGACGAAAAGGAAATAAAACCAAACAACAAATGAAGCAGTTTTTGTACGGGGAGCTCTTTTTCCTGGGTGGATCCTCAACTCAGCTGTGTTGTCTCAAGTTTTATCCAGATTCGAATGCAGTTCTTACTATTAGAGAGAATGGGTTGGAGTAAATCTGCCCGTTAGGACAAATCCAGTGTAGACAGTGACCAGTACTCTTAATGTAGAATAATGGCCAGGGAAGAGCCAAAGCTTCCTACTGAATCTAACTAGGAGTGGCTGTGATAGGGTTTTGGAAAGTTTTCTGCATTTTATTGTTCCGCTCGCACTTGTCTGGTCCAGACAGACCTGCTGGTGCTCCAGACTTTGTCAGCATTTTCAAATGTTGAAATCTGTTTATTCCCCAGAAGGTTCCATTTCAGGAGGCTGAGGCTGATCACAGGTTTGGTCAATTTTAATGGAAATTGTTAACTGAAAGAAAGAGGAACTTAAAAATCTTAGAAGCCTGCAGATGGCTTCAGAGAAGGGTCTTGAACATGATTCTCCCCATATACTTTTCCATCCAGTGGCTTTAAGACACTCCCACCTGGGGCTCCCTCAGGCTCCCATGTTTAACATCTCAACCTGTCTCAATAATGATGGGTTTATTTGGCTGAAGGGAGGAGAACAGCTTTCAATAGCAGACTGGCAATGCCTGTGTCTGGAGGGGACTGGGATGGAGGCACTGTACACAGAAGGGAGGAGAAGGTTGTGACCCCCACATCTCTCAACTTGCACCTCGAGGGGTAGGGCTGCTGGGGGCCGGCGCTTGGGTCGCCCTTCTCCTTAAGATCAGTCCTTCCCTTCGAGCCTGCACCCCATCGATGGCACAGCTCGAGGTTGGGTGAGGTGGAGACCTTGGCTCCGTGCTCCTCAGGCTGTGGGTGCTTCTGGTCAGCAGATCTGTCAGCGGACTGGCTTGCTCCTGCCTCTGCTGCGTGGGGTGACAGGCTGGGCCAGCGTGTCCCGCTGACACGTGGAATGGGTGTTGTGGAAGGGGGCAAATGCACAAGGACTGGGGTGAGCTTTGCAGCTTGTTTAGTTACCCTGGAAAGAGGAAGTGAGTATAGAGGTGGAGAAGTTCTTCCAAGACAGAGAAGTACCTAAAAATCAAACCTGGTCGCTCTGGCTTCATCTTTAAAGAGAAGCAAACCCACCAAGCTGTAATGAAATGCCCTCATGCTCCCAACCTCTCAAAACCAAGAATCACTGGAAAACTCTGTTGTTGTTTTGTTGTTTGGTTTGTTTGTTTGTTAAATATTTCATCTTGATTTCCAGAACAAATGAGTTTGGGTAAACTGGAGATAAGGATCCAAAATGTGAATCACTGGCTCATTTCGTTGGAAGCTGCCATGGAAACATATCCCCAGTTAACTTGACTGTCTACAAAGGCTCGATCAGTACATCTGATCCTAATGATTTCCACCCAATTCACAGCTATCTGGGTCAGACACAACTTCTGTAGTATCACGAAAGAATGAGTGCCTCATGTATTTATGGTATGTTTTTCCATGCAGAATGAGAAAAAAATACACTGCAGGGAATGAAAAGGGAGTGGGATATTTAAAGCAAAATTTCATTTTAATTAAAATTAAAAGCAACTTTTCAAATATGAAATGTCAGGCTGGTTAACCTTGCATCCTGAGTCTGGAAAGATACATTTTCATCTTTGCAATGCCTTAGTTAGTGGTTCCTGGCACATTACATTAACTAATTTGAGATCGAATTATCAAATTTGCTCATTGCTGCTAGCACTAATTTGAAACCTTACAATAAAGAACAGTTTGAGAGGCAGATGAAAGGTTGCCACCCACAGAGGCTCCAAGACCTGTCCCTGGTGTATCACAGCAAGGTTCGGAGAGATTTGGGGTAATTGCAGTCATGAGCTGGAGTTGATTGAAGAAAATTATACCCCAGTTTTTTACTACAAGCTTTTTTTTTTTTTTTTTTTTTTTTTCCCTTTTTCTTCCTTTTATTGTGTGTGG
>JANHGN010016894.1:22089-86385 GCA_024605025.1 Megaceryle maxima
CCTTTTTTTTTTTTTTTTTTTTTTTTTTTCCCTTTTTTTTTCTTTTTTTTTGTGTGGTTTTTCTTTAATTTTTTTGTGAAATTCTTTTGCAAGGAAGGCAAAGTATTAAATTTTTAATAACTATTAAAACTTTGCTTATAACTTTCTGCTTTAATGCTACTGAAGTTTCTGAAGAATTCTTTAAATAAATGTTTTCTGTATTTTCCAAGAGTTTTCAAATTTTATTATATCTGAGGTTTATGTCTTTGCTGAACCTGAAAACTTTTAGGCAAAAATACGTGAATGGATTTCAAAATGATGTGAAATCTTTTACAGCTTTACTGGCAAAGACCTACCAGCCCTCCTGAGTTTACAGTTTTATGAGAACAGTTTCTCAGTCGCCAGGCTTAAGAATGACAATTGTGAGCTGAAAGCAATTTTCTACACATCAGTGTTTCCTAATTGTTATAAGAGTGATGCATCAGTTTCTTCACTGCCCTGGTTGAATTACCATCCTCAAAGAACTTGCATTTTAACAAGTTACGCAGGCCGAGGCAGCAGGGGTCCTGAGAGAGGCATTTTCTTTCTGACCTTCCTGAGATAAATAATTAAGATGGAGTCTAGATAAAGATCACTGTCAAAGGTGAGGGGTCAACCTGGCTGCCTGACCTAAGAGGTAAAATTGCCCTGCTTGCTGCAGCAGCGACTTGAAGGCAGCTGTGTGTCAGCAGGAAACAAAAGTTTCTTGCTCTGTTGAATAGGCAGAGCACTGAAAAAGAAGAGCTGGGGGCGTAAAGGTCTCTTGTTTACAGTGGAGTGTATCCAGCAAATGGTGTTTATAAAAATTAAAAAATAATTTTTAGAAAAATTCCTTCTCTGGTCAAGGTTAAGGGAGCAGATTAGGGGATGGTAACAAAGCTTGAAATCTGAAGAGTGCAAAGGTTAAAATGTTCTCCTAATTTGAAGCCTGTAGGCATCCTGGGCTTAGAGGAGGCTTTCCAGCCCTTCAGGTTTTGTTCTGTGAAATAAGTCATTATCAAACACATGCCTCTGCATTCAACCCTCCCGCAGGGTCCTCGCTGGAGTGACCGTGCTCAGACACCCCGTGTCTCCTCAGAGCGGAGCTCAGTGAGCGTCAGCTCAGCAGAGCTCTTGCTGGGGGAGCTGCTTGCAGTGGGGGCCTGCCTCAGGCCCACGCTTCTCACTTTTCAGGACCCCCGAAGTCACATCTTCACCTGAGAAGCGTCCCGAGGAAACCCCAGCAGGGCCTTGGATGGGAATCTCCGCTTTGCGCGGCACCATGGCCGCTCGGAGGGAAGAGCGTCCTGGCAGGGAGGGGAGGGTGCGCGTCGCTAGGCACCCGAGAATGAGCTGAGCTCTCCCCGTGGCCCTGCTGCCTTCTGCCCGTTGAATGCTGGGGCACATGGTGCCCATGCGGAGTGGTTCCCCCTGGTTGAAGGTCACTCACAGACTCGAAACAAAAAAAGAAATTTTAACCAAATTAAGGCGGTTTGGAAGGAAAATCGTCGCTCTGTGCCCTGCTTCCAAAGTTGTGTTGCTGTTCAGTGGACGTCACTTCACGAGCCGGTGCTCACTGAGCAGCAATTAAACTAAGCCGAAGGTTTAGGAGCAGTTGGAAATTGTTTATAATGAACTAATCCATTATCATTAGAGAACCACAATGTGAGAGGGAAAAACAAGGGGGAAAAAGCCACCTCCCCTCTTCAGCCCCCCCTCCCCGCCTCTGTTCCTGGCTCATTCCTGTTTGCAGCACTCTGCTTCGGAAGCGTTCTCCCCAGATGCCGGGGTGGCTGGACACACGTGTTGTGCCTTTGTCCCCGAGCCGGAGCAAACCTGCACGTGCCAGCTCCCCGCGGGCGGACGTCGAGGGGTTGCGAGTGCAACAAGTGGCTGCCATCCCCCGACTTTGGGGGGCTGAGTGGTGCCCGCAGAGAGCCCCGGGTCCAGAGCTGGCCCCACGCTCGGCCCACGCAGTGCGGGAAAAAGGAGCTGTGCCTTTAACTGTCCCTGCAAGATGTCTGCAGCCTGGGCTGCCTCTTGTTTTGAAGAGGGAGTGCTTGGGGGCTAGTTCCAGAGCTCAGTGACAGAGAGGAAACAGGGCCAGGAATAAATGGCCTGTTGATTTACTCAAGTTACATCATTTTCTTCCCCTCAAGAGCCTATAAATCTCACGCTCCTTGTAAAAACAGAATTTAAAAACAATTGAGAGCTTCTGAGACGACCCCATAGCTTCCAGCCGCTGTGGCCTCTGAATATAGAGCTGCCTTTCACAGGCTGGACCACTTGTTTCATATTAGATACTGGGGGAGCCCTGCTTCCAGCTAAGCAGCAGAAGCTGTTAAGATATTTTATAGTCATCCGAGTGGTTTAGATAACACTCTCCCCATACATAGCACGGGGCTTTAGCTAAATAACAGGCTTCCTGGCTTGGCCACGACACTCGGAGGGTCATTAATTCACACGTTCTGGTTTCTCCTCTCCTCAGTAATATTTCTGATCAAAGACACCCAGGATGGCAGAGGTGCCTCTGTTAAAAAGTGGATTCTTCTGATTATTGTACGATTTACGGCCTCTTTGCTCTGAGGGTTTGCATTTTAAGAAAAGCTCTCAATTGTTGAGCTTGCTCTAGCGCTCGTTAGTTTTGCCTTCAATCTCACATCGGAGGAGGATTTCTTAATTCTGCAGGGATTTCTGGTGTATTATTTGTTTCATCACTAATGTGATACAGTGGGCAGCGGCTCTTTGCGCAGCTGGGTCCATCTCTGGGATGGTTGTCAGTGTCTGGAGGGTGAAAAGGGGACTTTAAAGGGACAATACGTATTCTAATGTTGTGGTGCCCCAGATGAGTGGCAGTTTACCACTTCTCACCCACGAGCTAGATGCTGACCGAGAAGAGCTGATAGTTAATCTGTCTTGATGTTAGAAGCCAAGTCTTGATGATCAATTCCGTCATTGTTACGGGGATGTGGAGTTAACATAGAAAAGGCTGGAGTTCCTAAAGCCAAGCGGGTCGTCATTCCTTACCCAGCCTGGTCAGAAGTCTCTAGGAACCCTGGAGAAACATCAGGGGCTTTTCTCAGCCTATTTGCAGCCTTTTGCCACCGTATGGACTGTGTGATATCTTACGTAATGATGTCAGAGAGGCATTTCTCAGCCTGATCCAGGCTTTCTAATGGCTAGCGTCCAAGCTCTCACACCAAAGCCCCAAAGTTCTGCTCTCTTTATTGTCGCTGATAAGCTCTGAAGTGGCTTCTCTACTATTTGGTATGTAAACATATAAAAATCTGCGATGTTAAATACTTTCCTAGACATACTCCCTGTGCAAAGATGGTCCTTTTCTTTCAGGAAAGGGGAGAGCAATGGTTACTGCGCTTGGCTGTGCTGTTACTGGCTGAAGGTAGAGATGGAAGAGATTGTATTTTGCATATCAAGGGATGCTTTGATAATGATACTGTGGTTAAGTGCAGGAAAAGCAGAACTAACTAATGAAACCAGCAATTCCTTCTAGACTTTTTTTTTCCTCCGAGAAAAGAAATAAACATACAAGTTGACATAATTCAAAAATGCTAGTGTTTGCTCGCTTCTGGCTGGCTGCCATCCCAGAGTTAGCGCAGGGGTGAGGAAGAAGGAATCCCTGCAGGCACAATTCATATAAACTAAGTGGATTTACTTATCATTTATGAAAACAAAAAGAAGGTATCTGATTAATCACTTTGTGGATTGAGGTCTACGTCGTGATGGTTTAAGGAAGAGTTTATCGTGTGCTGTGTCCCCACTACATTTGGATTTCAATTTGCGCTTTCTTTTTAGAAGTTTCTGAATGACTCAGTGGATGGATTAAAACAGCAGGCGGGTGTTTTCCTCCCCAAAGCTTTTAGCCTGATGAAACTGTTAATGCAAAAGGATGTCGGTAGACACTGTGACATAACGTGCTTCTATATTTGCCTTCAGCATAACTTTAAGGTAAAATTTGTATCTTCCATATTGTGCCTGCACATCATCCATTTTAAATAAGTGAGGGTTTAGTCACCTAACGCTCTTTGGTGCAACAGACCCACAGTTTAGCCCAGAGAACTCCTAATATAGAACTGATTTTTCTGTAAACCTTTTTTTAAGGAAATATTTGCCTGCTACAGTTTGGTGCTCTGGAGTTTGGCATGGCCACACCGTTCTCGTTTGTTCAGGGGTATGGGATCAAAAGGGGTAAGGTGAAAGGCAGTACCACCCAGACTGGGGACACCCTAGACAGTAGCGATCACACGGTGAGAGCTTCCTGAGCCTGTACTGAGAGCTTCATGAGAAACTGAGGGCAAAACATTCCCAGAGGAGGGTAAAAAGTCACAGAGTAAAGTTCCAAGGGTAACTGGAGAATCCGGAGTCTGTGCAAATCCCCCCATTCTGAAGAAAAGACTGGCTTTCAGAAGTGAGACAGGTACTTGTCACACTGGTGAGCTCCCTGTCATAAGCTGCATGAGAAAGCCTGCCAAAAGCTTTTGGGAGCAAAAAAGGGCTTTTTGGAGCAAAACCTCTCTGCTGACTAAGAATTTGGAATTTGAAAGGCATTGAGTTTGTGTAGAGATTCGTAAGAGGGTAACGTGGTCGTATGTGGACTAATCCATTTTACTCTTACACTCAATACTTTAAGGGACTGGACATCACAGTCCTTATACTTCTGGAATTCACTTTCTCTTCATTCTCAAATACAATATAAAAATGGAGAGCATCCTTCATGTCTTTTAGGTAATTTAATTAACTTCATACTTTCAGTGCTGTGAAAGGGAGTTTAACTTTTGTTTTGTGTTATTGGAATGGACCTTTTTTTATACTTGTTTTCTATCGGCTGCTGTTCCTTACACGTGTGTTTCTGCAGTGTCTTATGTCTTCCAAAGTAATGGAAATAGGGTTTGTTAGATGTGGTTTTGAATAAACAGCTTGACCGACCAGCTGCAATCTCTGAACCAGGCAGCTGTGGGTCACGTAGGAGTGCTGAGCTGCTGATGGCAGTTGAAGGTAATTTTAGAGCCCACCCTCCTAAAGCGCTGCCCCAGAAGGTGCTGCTGGTTTACCCGTGTCTAGTGCACAGTTACAATAGTAGCACACCATTTTCTCGTTTTCATCCATACCATAGTTGATCTTTTTTAAAGTACTTGTGTCATTTTTGTATATGCTTCACTTACAGTTTCTATTGTGACGTCAGTGCAAACTGCTTTGCATGTGGTTTTGTGTGCAACTAGTGGCAAAACCCTTTGGTAACGAACGCCACTTCTCAGCAATGCAGAGTGGTGGTGGTGTGACTTTGATACGTGCTTGTAGCTCTCCTCGGGTCTGCTTTTCTGCCCTGATGAGCCCAGTACCGTGAACCAGGTTGAAAATCTAGTTCACATTCATGCCATATGCTGCAGAATCTGCCTGCCCCCCCCCCTTTCCCCAGGAACAATGCCTGTTTCCACATCTCCAGGAACCACCCGGTTGACCAGCTCCCGGAGCGTTTGGTGAGTAGAAGCAGGTTCTGAATCCCACTGGTGCATACACTATTTTCTTTCACCAGGGTATTAAAAAGCAACTAAGAAAGAGACCTCACAGATGCCAAGAACTGTTGAGCATTGAGTTGTAGCCTCCATGGTGCTTCAGTTCCTCCGCTCGGTAGATAGGCAGCAGTTTTCATGCTGTTTGACAGTTATCTCCTCAGCAGCATTACTGGGCTTATACATCTCCTTTCAGCAGCTCCAGATAGAGCTGACAGCAGGGGGATTCTGTTTTGTTTCAGCGAAGAAGAAAAAAAAAAAAAAAAAAAAGGTGGTCTTTTGGCAGTAGCCAAGGCCACACTCAAGCACCAAGGGGCACAATGTCTCCTCTGTCTCAGAGAGAAAATAGCTTCTGACAGGAATCAGCTTTCAGTCAACTGCCAGGCATCTCTCATTATGGGAGGCCCGACCTGCAGGCTGCTATGTAGATAACCTGTTATCGTAGGAGATTGAATGCGGAGTTAAATTGCCTCGTGCTGCTGTTTCTGCGGGTTCCGGGGAAAAAACAGAAAATACTATCCTTGGGAAAATTTGTTCAAGTTGAAAAATGGAAGTTGAAGGAAGGCAGTGCCCCTCAGTGGGTGCAGAGACCGGCAGAGCCGGCATCTGCCCCTGCTTCTGTGCGGTTTAATGTGCCGCTCGGACGTGTTTAAGGCAGAAAAGCTGACCACGAACACGGCCAGGTTATTGTAACAGGCAGCGCTGCGTTGGAATGAGCTTGAGCGGGGTATGAGGCTGATATCTGGATTTTGAAATTTTTCTCATTATAATGCGAGAATTCTCGGTGACTCCGTGTCCTCTGAAAATCAGTGAGCTAACCCTTGCAACACTTCTGCAGTGAGTATGGCTCCTTGGGTGAGCAGAGATAGGGAGGAGGGAGGGGGACACCCTTTCAGATGTGTCTTAATTCTGGCATGTGCCAGTGCCTCACCATGCACTGAAGTTGTGGGCTCCTGAGTCATCTCACAGGGGCATCTCCTCCACGTTTCTGAGGTGTGGGGCACGCGACCCCACTGATTACTGCAGCCTGTCGGGTTTCATCTCAGGCATCCAAAATATCCAGGCACACTGAAAGAAACCAAACCGAAACCAAAACAGAGAAAGCAAAATTGACTGTGGCTTCTGCACAATCAGTGGCCCCTGCAGCAGTACCTGACGATGGGCAGCTTTAGGGCCACTTTTCCTAACCTTGCACTAGTCTCAGTCCAGGCCTTGTCTTTAATGCACGTGTCTTTGCATCTGGTATGAGAGGAACCAGCTGCTGCACCCATTTCACTGGGCCCTTACCCACAGACCCTTTTGTGCACTGGGAATGATTTCTTCTTTCAGGCCATTTACATTTAGGGCCAACAAAGTTACATGGACCTATTATAGCAATTCTGTTTATGCTGACAATAAGTTATCTGACCTTCAGGCTGATCATGTTCCTGGTACGGAGCATATCAGCTCACTGACTTACCTGCTGATAACGTGAAACCCATTGCGTCGACATCTGGGATGCTGCAACTGGATTCCTTTTAGAGGCTGAGAAGGAGCATCGAGGAAGAATTATCGCATCTTAAAAAAGCTTTTACATCCTCTGGTAAAAATGTCTTGAAATTAGGACATTCTTCTTTCTCCTGGCTGGGGAGAAAGCTCTTCTGAATAATTCATACCAGATTAACTGTAGTAGCTGTTTGTTCAGGCTGCCTGGAAAGGTGATAAACCAATTAAGAGGGGATGAAAGTGATGCTGAAAGCCCCTGCTAATCACCTGTAGATGCAGTTAACATTCACAACTCCAACTGGGATGCTTTAATTACAGCAACATTTTGAAATATGTTAGAAACATCCATCCAAACTCTTCCTTCAAAGGCTCTGATTCTTCCCAAACGTTTAATGCAAAAGGGATGTCCACTCACAGCTCACGTACGTGTGCTTCAGTGAGCCTTTGAAAAGAGGAGTCTGGGGTTTGCAGGGAGAGCAAGGAGGTTTTGTCAGTGTAACGAGTGATGCTTCGTGAATGGAAACTCAATTTCCTGCTGAAGAGATGGCTGGAGCTGGCAGTGAGGTCCTCAGCGTTACGGTCCTCACGCTCTCTTTTGTTCTGTGATTTTTAAGAGAGTCACTTTTCTCTATTCTCTGTTGATTTGTACAAACTGCTACTGGATTCTCAGGGAAGGGGAGATATTTTCGAGGTAGTGTTTATGTTTTTCTGTCTTCATATTGAAGTAAAGGAAATAGCTGTGCTGGCAGCAAAGGTGCTTTTCCTCTGCCGTGCATCCGAAAAGACCCGTCTAAAATCCTTGTGTCACGGGATCATACTTGTATCAGTTGCAGTAGCAAATGTCTGTGCATCTCTCCTGCCCCTCAGAACAAGAGTCCCTTGCTCCTTGCAACTGTGTCTTGATCTTTTCACACCACCTGCCTTGGGGTCTGGAGCAGTTACAAAAATAAAAAGGACAAAACACACAAAGCTCATCACGAGTTCAAAGGACCACAGACACTTTGTTAAATGCAGGCTCTTTGTGCTATCTTGTACATGACATAGTTTGCTGAACAATTTGGTGACTACTGTACACTGTCAGCTCTCACTGTCCCGACGTGGGATGCGGGTGAGCTCTGAATGCAGGGAGGAGAAATGCTTTCATGTCACTTTTATCTGACACTGAACGCCTGAGACAAGTTTACAGCAGTAGCAATGAATTCTTTTTAATAAACAGTCGTGGGGTCCTGCACGGCTTTCCCGGGGTGCGTGTGTATGGTCCTGCTTCACTGGGTCCCTCTGAGCAAGGACCGCACTGTCCTGTAAGATCATCCAGCCTGTGGGATGAGTCCCTTGAGGAACCACTTCCTCTGGCTATCCAGGTGTAAGACAGGATGGAGAACTCTCTGTACAGGTACCAGGGGTCAGCTTTTCTCTCTTCCTTGGAATGTTATCTCACCACTGTGAAATAATCATAGAATCATAGAAATGTCTGGGTTGGAAGGGAACTCTAGAGGTCATCTAGTCCAACCCCCATGCCGAGAGCAGGTGCCCTGGAGTTCCTCCCTACCAGGAGGAACATTCATAATGTGAGTGTTCCTCCTGCTAGGGATCCAAGCTGTGAGTGCCAGCTGCAAAATCAGAGATAGCTGCAGCCATTTCAAAAGGACAAGGACGATGGGGGCACCGCTCAGCTGTCATGTCTCTTCTCAGGTAGCCAGGCCAGACCTTCGTGCCCTCCTGGGGCAGTTCCCACTCCCAGCATGGCTGTTGGAATGGTGGAGTGCCTCCTGTGTGACTCCTGTGCTGTGTTAGCTGCTGCTGTCAGCAGGCTCCCTCTGCCCTGGCCTCTTCCACCAGCGCCCTCTCGCCGCCGTGGTTCACTTCATCATGAGAGATATTTTGGAAGAAAATAGAGCAAAAGTTTTAGTAATCATAAGTATGAAAAGCAATTTTACTACTAGGTCTGGAGTTTTTATACGTTTTTAATGTGCAAATCATGAAGTGGAGCTGCAGGCTGTTGCTGAAGTCTGCTCGCACACAAGGACGGTGCTAAGCAGGGTTTGCGGGCGGAGCGTGCGCCCGTGGGGGTAACGCGTTCTTTAAATACAGGCTTGTAAATAAAACCAACCCCCAAATCCCTAGGTGTCTGAAGGCTAATAGTTAATTTTGAAGGGTAGAAGTTTAAGTGTTGTCTCACAAGTAAATGGTTTCTTCTCCCACATCATTAACATAACACATCTGTCTCTGCCACTTGAAATTTTCATGGGCACTCATGTTGTAGTTACCTTAATTGTCTCGTGTCCTTTCCCCACTGAAGCTTCTCAGCTCGAGTGGTGTGGCTGTGAGACTTGATAAACCTCTTTCAAAGCCAGGCGAAGTATGAAAGCAAGTTCTGATAAGGGCTGTTACGTAGCACGTCTTCAGTGCAGAAGCCAGTGGTCTGCCAGGCACTTTGAATGCTGGGCTTCAGCGCCAGAGAAAATTCACAGAAACCGCCCAATTTATTGCTGAAAATTCTCACAATTCGAGATGATTCTGATTTTAGTGCCAATGTCCTCCTAATTTCTAAGACCTGCTTCTAAAGGGTAGATTGTTTTGGAGGAGTTTTGCAGATCGAGATTTCCTGCATTCAACACAACACGAATATATTGGAAGATGGTGTTTCTTTTATTCTCTAAAGACACAGAGAGCCAAAGGACTTTGTCACCTGTTAGCTGCCCGGCAGAAATAAAATCCTGTATTTGCAGCCATGATTCGGGGTCAAGAGGTAAGGAGATAAGGCCCGTCTTTTGTGAATGGGAGCTTGACTTTCAGAGAGCAGGAAGTGGGAATGAATGTGGGGAGAATGGCAGGAGTCAGGATGGTGAAACTCCAGCCTGCTCTCATCTGATAAGAGAGAGACACTAAACTTAACGCTGGCAGGGCGGCTCTGCTCAGAGGCAGAGGAGAAAGGCAGCCCCTGGCCTGCCCGAGTTTGTTTTGTGTGTTTACAATCAAAGCAGTAACATCATTTAGCGTTCGTCAACAGGAGCGAAGCTGACCCCTGCTCCTCTCGCCCCCGCGCCTCTGGCTCTCCCTGTCTGTTGACCGCTGGCCTCGCTGCAGAAGGCTTGCGATGCTCCGGGAGATGTCCTCCAGGGCACCTGCAGCAGCCCATAATACTACTTAATAGGAATAGCCAAATGTTATCATAGGTCGTGGACTCGGGAGTCCCAGTGCTGTAAACTCTGGAGTCTCCATCTTAGGCCTTTTTCCCCTTCCTAGTAACATTCTGAGTCTGAAGGAAGATACAACTTCTGGTTCTGCAGGCAGAATTCCGAGGGGGAGTTTTCAGAAATCTCTCCATAAATGGTTTGGGCTGGAAGGGACCTTAAGGGTTATCTTGTTCCAGCCCCCCTTCTGTGGGCAGCGACACCTCCCACTAGACCAGGCTACCACGCTGGTACATGGAGAGCCCACTGGGGTGGGGTTTGGTCTGTTCAATGCTGCTTGGTGGGCAAGAGAAATGGTGCTGGGGCTATTTGTCTTTTCTCCCCTCCTCTGGCTGCGAACGTGCGCTTAAACAGAAACTGGCCTCGTGAAAATAATGCAATGTTACTTCAAAATCTATAATGTGATTTCAGTTTTTTTCCTAAACTAAGTAAATGTAATTAGAATTTGCCTGCACCAAGCAGCAGTTCCCCAGAAAATCATCAATTAATTGATTCCAATTACTCGTAATTGTTTCTCATACATTTCAATTAGTCTGCTGTGTTGTTACCAGCGGTACTAGTCAATTATACAAGTAATCAACATGCCTTTAATAACTGTCAGGAAGAGAAGTTGTGAAAAAGAGTTTAGGGAGGCAGGACAACATTCTGATGTCAAAAAGCGCCTATTACACTGATCGATCGTCCAGCTGCAGGGATTCCTACAGACAGAGGAGACGGCCGAACTCTGCAAGGCAGATGTTAGGAGTAAGGACCCGGAACCTGAGCTGAGGGAAGGCTCTGCCACAGCCCTGTTATTCCACAAATAATGGCTGAAAAACAACCCAGCTTATGAGTAACTAACGTAACATGAAGGGCATTTATTCGCTGTATAAAGTTTACAAGAGGAGCTGCAGGGGCCGGTTTCGAGTGTGTCGGGTTTCCCCCTGCGCTGTGGCCGGTGCTACAAGTCACAGGGATCTATTGGAGATGTACAGGTAAGCGACTGCCAGGTTTGCAGACCTTCCAGTAGTGAAAAAGTTAAACCCCAAAGCTATTTGAATGGAAAACAATTCTAAAAACACTTTTATCCAACAGCTTTGAGCATGGGCTGTCTCTTCCAGTTTTCAGTTGTAGAGGGATTCGTCACATTCACACAGAACTTCACCTGCTCACTGAAACAAGTTTATTTCATGCCAGTTCCACAGAAGTACCACTGCAGCCTGTGACCAGACACCCCCCCCACCATACACAGTCAGACAGCAGCTGTAGGATTTTGTGCAGCCTGTTTCTGGAGGATGCTGCTCCCTGATGCGTAGTGAGGCTCCACAAGCTGCCAGGTTTCATTTTACGGGTGCTTTACCACTCAACTCCCAGGGGATGCTGGCAGTGGGCAACCTGGGGTTTATTGGGCAGCTTCTCTCTCAAAAGGGGCAGCGGGCACCGCGGGACTCACGGCAGGAGTACGCGTCCCTGCTGCCTGGCACACTGAGTCTGAGGGCTTGTGTCACCCGTTGATGTAACCAGAGAGGGCAGGGAATATTTTGCTAAACTCTCCTACTGACAAGGCAGTAACACGTGCTACCGGTACCTCTTCCGTCTGTGGGCACCCTGTGGAAACGGGGAAAATACTTCTCCAAATAACATGGTGCTGCTCTGAAATGAGTTTCTCCTTCTAGTGGCATCAGCTTGCCATAAAATTACATAATCTTTTTGTTGGAAATCTGTTTGCCTCTGTGGCACTTGAGGTGCAGCAGCCCATGGCTGGGACTTTGGGGGGTTGGTCTTGAAGATGCCATCCCCCGTGCCCTGCTGCCCTGCACTGTGGAGGGGCACCAGCCGCCGGACGATGGACTGGCAGCAGTGAGCTGGAGCTCACAAGGCTCCGGGTCCACTCAGGAACTGGCTTTGGTCCTGCCTGCCCCCTTCAGCAGTGGAGTCTGTGCCTAAGGATCATATTAACTTTCTTACCTTAAATTATTCTTATGTTTTTGACAAGTCATTTAAGGATTATTTTACATATTCACAACTTTGTGAGACCTGGTCTATCGGAAGGGGGGGTTTCTAGTCACACTGGTCGTGAACAAATGACTTTAAAATTATTCAGCGACAAACCCAAATAAATCCTGTTTCTCAGGAGCCAAGTAGCTCTGCAGACCTGTGGCATTTAACCTTTAAGCTTTGACTTTAGGAATCTGTGGACACATCAATCTACAAGGAAATTGCAGGGGAAAGCCGTGCGCGTTGCTGAATGGGGCGTGTGGGGCTGTGTCCCTGCTTACTTACGCTTCGCAGAAAGGGGAAATGCAGAGGTTTAAAGGCACGTCAGTATTCTTAAACACCTGCCCGAGCATCCTGCATGATTAGCGTGTGTTTTCAGTCCACATCTTTTGTAATATAACTCCATTTTTCGGTTCCAGATTGTAGTAAGGACAAGAGCTCCTCGACTGCAGGTGGCAAACACCTCGGCTTCGCTCCGATCCATACAGAAATCCAAAGGACCAAAAAGTCAGAGATTCATCAAACCAATAAAGCTAATGAAATAATTAATAGAAGTATTGGAGTGATTATAGTAGATATTTTCATATTGATTAGAGATGTTATTTTATTATGAATATTTGAAAATTGACTCTCAACTGAAGTAGCAGCTCCTTCTTTCAAAAGCTGGTGGAGAGCTCTCGGAGTGTAGGTCTTGTGCGCAGAGCATTCCTTTTTCAGTGCATTGCTGCCCCGGGAGAAGTAGTGGAATAGAATAGATTGCACGTGTGAGGAGCTGTTGCCGGAGGGGGCTCGCAGAACTATCAACGTTCTAATGACTGCAGCGGGGAAACGTTTTCAGTTTCTTCAAAGTCAGGTATTTTCCATGTTTGGGACATGTTCAAGAAACAGCAGACTGGGGCTGGATGCACCCGCAAGCTGGTTAGACCTTAGAAGTTCTGCAGTATTGAAAAATTCTTTTTGCCTTTTTTTTAGAGTTGAGGTAGGAAAGGAGGTTGCATTTCATTATTATTATTGCTGTTGTTGTGGTCGTTATTGTTATCATTGTTACTATTGTTATTTACCCCTCCGCAGTTGTTTTCTGTCTCCGTGGTTGTCGGAAAGAGATGGAGCTGGCTGGCAGTGGCCAGCCCTCTTATGCATAATTACATAATTTCCCATTGCAGTCATCAGTGGAAAGCAAGCCAGCTCGTGCTTGCTGTTGTGACAGCTAGACTTGGCTGTGAAGTTTTAGAAGAAAATGTCTACATTTGGAATAGTCTCTCTAGATTTGGACAGCACTGAAAATGAAAAAAAGGAGGTGTTCATTCAAACATCATGCTTAAAAACATTCCCTTGTAAAGGTGTCTTCCCTTAGCTGGGGCACCTTACCTGTGCCACAAACGGCTCTTCCAGGAGCCCGTCTAATTCTGATATAATGCTTAAAAAAGTCACTCAGGAGTAAAAATGGGATTCCCACATTCTGTTCTGGATTCTGGCCTGCCTTGCAGCACCTGTCGGAGTCGCTTACCTCGATGGACACCCTCTTTTGTCACCTGTAACAGAGTTTTAGTAAAGGTCAGGGCTGAATGTTTATGGTGTGCTGAGGTATCCCTGAAGCTGAAGTGAGCCTGGTCCCAGGTACTGCTGTTATTCCAGTGATATGCACTTACAGCCCCCGAATCCTCTTACTTTGAGCCTGCTGGGCCAGGCACCGCCAGAATGTGCGCGTTGCCAGACTATGTCACGTTGCCAGAAGATCCCTTTTGCCAGCAGACTGCTCATATTTACATATTTAATAATGAGGGTAACTATTTTATTTTTTTTCCATTAGAGAAAGAGTCGTGTAGAATCCAAGTATACGTCTGTATGGTGCTGTGTCTAGAGAGATTTTTAACAAGTGTCTGACCGTCATACTGTAAGAACCGCTAATTCAAATAGGCTGTGGGCGAGATGAAAGGGAGTATTGGAAATCTAATATTTTGAATGCTGTCAGAAGAAAAGCGTTGCTCAGGCTACTCGGTGTGGCTTGGAAAAGCCCATTATTCAGTCAAGTGATAACAGTATCTGTGATTTAATTAATATTGGTGATTTTTTGATGTGTATGGACTCCATTCTCAACAGAGTAAAGATGTAGCACTAAACAAAGCCTGGGGTCCTTAGGTCAGGGACTGTCACTATGGAGCTGATATCAGTTACAGAACAGACAGGAACAGATTTCGTTTATCTGACACTGAGCATTGTGTTGGGAAAGTTGGCAGTGCTAATAATTAGAGATGTGAGCGCTCGCTAAAGAAACCCTGCTTAGCGTGTAATCAATCTTTACGGAGAAAAGAAAAAGGGAGAAAATGAATCAACGCACACCTGCAAGGTTAGAGGGAACTTAAAAGGATCGGAGAAAGTAAGATCCCATCTTAGGCAAACACTAGAAGCTTTCTGAACATTCAAACCGCGGCTCTCGATACGGGAGAGAGAACAATCCAGTCCGCGGTTCGGGACCCGTTTGCTGCGCTGCTCTCTCCTGATTCTTCCTCCCATAAACAGCACTGCACGGCAGGGTGCTTCCGTTCAGGTTCAGAAACAGCATCACGGTGAGATCTCAATTTTGTCAAGCTTTAGTCCCTGGTGAAGTGAGGGGGAAGGTGTGTCTGACCTGCGGGTGAGGTGCTTGTTACTGTCTCTTTGTGAGGTGCGTTAGCGATACACCCGCTGGGCTTTCCATCCGCAGGGGCTGCTGCAGTGCTGGGCTCACCCGTGCGCTCCAGACCCATCTCCACCTTTGTTTTTGTCAGAACATCTTCTCCCGGTTTGGGCTGTTGATGAAATCTGTGTGCCTTGCTTGGTACTGAAAGATACTCAGTGCAAAGGGGGCATCTTCTTGTTGCCGAGTTTAGTGCTTGCAAGCAGGGGTAGCAGACAAAGTACTTTGAATTTATTGGGAGGAGAGGAGAAGGGCTTCAGGAGCTCTCTGCCTCCACCAGCAGTATGCTTGATAACTTACTTTTTTCATGTTCCACATTCGAGCTGCATCCTTCTCATACACGTAATGTAAAGATTAAAAGCAGGCTACAGAAGCATAGCTATTTATTTGGAAAATCTCAGTTGCTAAGAAAACACTAATACAGGCAAAAGTCTTTGAACTTCCCAAGCTTCAGCTTTAAGAGGTTGGTGTATCAGAGGAGGTTTTGAACATTCCCCGAGAGAATAATTATTTTTGGCAAACTTGCATCGATCCGGTCTAACTTTTCAGCAGTGTGCTCTGCACAGCAGGTGTCCTTTGCACTCTCTTCCATGTCTTCAGGAAATAAAACTGACTGAAAACTCAATAAACCAACTGTTTGCCCATTGATCATATTTTGATTCAGAAAATTCAGCAAGCAACACGCTGCTAAATTATTAACTAAACGTCATCATTCACAGGGGACATGTTCTTTGGGAACAAAACAAAATGATCCTTTCCGTTTGCTAGACAAAGGAGTGTCATCTGCTAGTGAAAAGAGCTCCCACCCCGAGAACAAATGGGACTGTGTGTTTGAATTCAGGGTCATCGTACGGGAAAGGAAGAGAGCGTAGGGACGCAGTGGTGGCCAGTCCAGGAGTGCTTCTGGCAGTGTCTCTGCTCCCAGGCTGTGCCCAGGAGCTCAGCAGGCTCCTGGTGACTCCACACTCCCCACGTTTAGACGCGTCCGTGCTCGAGGTTGGTGTCGAGAGGTGTTATGTTCACGTGTGCACACGAGGGTTGCAGGGACAGCTGTGTGTGCGCTTGGGCCTGTTCGTGTGCGTCCAGATGGAGGGAGACTGGTATCTGCAGGCTGAATTCTGTGTGAGGGCAAAGCCTCGTGGTTCGACCAGTTGGGAAACTGCTGAGCTGTCCCATTGCTCTGACTCATAATGTGCTGCTTGGCTTGCAGGTACTTAGATATGTATTTTGACTTCTAATAAAGACTATATTAGGCCCTGGAGACATTTGACATCATTTGAAAAATATGACATAAAAAAATTCCACAACTGTTATAATGGCAGAAAGCTCCCAGACCTTGAGGAGTAATGTAGGTGATGAGAAAAAGAAGAAATATTTCCACATTGAGGTAATACTTCCATAGTGCTTTAAGTTCTGTAGCCGTACAAAAATAACGATCAGATGCTCTTTTTTTTGGTCATTTTGTTTCTGGGAAAAAAAAGTTTAAAGAAGGAATGGTAACAAAAATGTGTATTTGTTATGAAGTGAAATGTCATTTGGGGTTTGGGATTTTATATTGGAGCCCTGGCCAAAAGGAGCGTTGCTTTTCCGACTGATTTCTCCTCGGAAGAGTCAGTGTGAGAGGTGGGGTGGGTCTGGTGTCACTTGGTCTGACAACAGATACATTCACAAAGCTGTTGTGGCTCAGTGTGACCAACAGAACAGTATCCTGGAGTGGGGCACATGGGGGGCACCTTGGAGAGATCTCCGAGACCTTCATGTGTGCCGGTGCCATCACTTCGAGTTCCAGAGCACTTCCTGGATGTGAGCAGTGACACCAGCCGGAGGAGGAGGTGGATGGTGCTCAGTGGCTGCTTTCACAGACCACCAGCAGTCCGAATGGGGCAGGGCTGGGCGAAGGGCTGGAGATGCTGGGGGGTCACCGGTCCTTGCCACCGCGTTCCATCCGTTAGCCGATGCTGCCTCCAGAGTACACAGAGGAGCATTGACTGCGCAGACCTGGAACAATATGGGCTTTGTGATACCCTTTGCTGTTGCTGCCCAAGTGGAACCTTCGTAGAGCACTGTGATTTTACTTTAGTTCTCAAAAATGACTTTCCCTGTCGTGTTGCGTATGGAGAATGTTTATCGGGCTCTGCTTTTGTTTATATCATTTGAGAAAAGTCATTATGATGTTGCTGGTCAGTTTAATCCAGGCAAAATATGTCAGCCCGATGTGTTTATGTTTTCTGTTCTGTGCATTTAGTCAGCCTCTTTTACAGCTTTCAGCAGGACACTGAGTTTTTCTGGCAGCTCGTGTTCTGACATGGTGTTACCCAGCAGGGGAGAAATAAAGGGAGGATGTTTAGGTTAATGTGGTTTAATAAAAAGATCTGGTTTTAAGTCTGGAAAAGGCACAGAGAAGAGTCTTTATCCCGGTGTTGATTGTAAGGGATCTTTTAGTCTCCAAACTCAATGATAGGCTTTGTTTTTTAGAAAATAATATGGGAGATGTAGTGATTTTTTCATAGCTTGGCTGTTTATTGTCAGAGTTTTACAGACATTAAGATCTCCCAGGTTGATCTTCCCTAGTTAGCACTCTTAGATTATTTAGGAAAGCAAAAATGTACCTGGGATCAAGATGCTCTTCTAAAAAGCAGAGAATGAAAGACAATGAAACAAAAGAGACCATTCAAGTTGGTATGAAATCTACACTGTGTTAACACTCCACAAAGCACTGAGGAAAGCACCTCTAGTGATCGACCTGTGTTTCACCAGGAGAGCCACAGACAGGACGTGCTCCCTGGTGCATTTCAGCTGCCCAGTTACACTCTGCAACTGTCTTTCCAGTGTTCACTCTGTAGAATGGGAATTTCAGGTTTTCCCCACCTCCTGCAGTTACTCCAGAGTGTCTGGTCTAACGGCTAGAGCTCGAAACCAAGCCACAGAAAAGGTGATTTAACACCATTTGATAGACAGGGCATTAAGAAGAAAACCCCGGAACTTTCTCGAAGTTGCGCAGAGAGTCAGCGACACACTGTGGGGCACGTGCCCGAGCTTTCTGTCATCCCAGGCCAGTGCCTTGAGCAGCAGATCATCTTTCCTATTCATCGCTCGAAATAGAGCGGGCTTGCCAGCTGCAGGCCCAGATAGCGAAGAACGCAGGGTATTGTTCCTATCTAGGTTTGACAGGATGCGCGATCTTTTCTGTGGCCGTTGCCTATTTTGGTCTCCTGAGCCCTCCCGGTTTAGTCCGTAGTGCCCCGCGTGCTCCCAGTGTGTATTATGTTATGTTT
This sequence comes from Megaceryle maxima, assembly GCA_024605025.1. Classification (NCBI taxonomy): domain Eukaryota; kingdom Metazoa; phylum Chordata; class Aves; order Coraciiformes; family Cerylidae; genus Megaceryle; species Megaceryle maxima. Next base: position 40,223 of record JANHGN010016894.1, read on the forward strand.
ACTTCAATATAAGTCCGAGAAATTTTTCCAGGATGTCTGGGTTTGTTGGGTTTTTATTTGAAATACCATTTAACGGGCAAATCTGAGTTACTTTAAAATAGCCATGCCCACTGCATTTTGTTTTAACAACAACAGCAAATTGCGTAGAGGCTCCCCGTGAGTTCCGGAGGACGCTCGCACGTGCCGGTGACTTGAACACACCCCGTGCCTGCGCGCCGCTCCCTGCCGTGCCGAGCGCTCCTTGTATGTCAAGAGGAGCACACAGCTTCTGCCGTGTAAACGTGCTGGGTTTCCAGCAAAATCCACCTTCTAGAAACCACCTGTAGAAGAGGGATACTGGGTAAAGTGGGGTAAGACATGCTGGCATCATTTCAGTCCCCACTCCAGCTGGCTGGGAGCTGCTGTATTTTGACTGTGCTGCTTTTTCTCCCGATATCCAATTTGTGAGATGCAAAAGAATGATTTTTATGTGAGGAAATCAGGAGAAAACACTGTTGTCATTTTCAGATATGGAAAGATAATTCACTGCCCAGCCACTAAGAATAGGTCTGTATTTTTGCATGCGGAAGATCCAGGCCCTTGCTCACAGAAGGGTGATGATAGGAGCGTAAAGCAGCTGCGTTCTGGATGCAGAGTGATGGAAGTGTCCCAGTAGCTTTGGTCTGAAATTACAGTAATAATTCTTAAATTATAGCAGTCAGAAGTTAATGTATTTCTGCTCAGCATTGTCAGTGGCAAAGCAAAGCCCATTAATTTCCCACTCAGTGTTTGTTTGAGAAATCATCCCCTGTCAGCTGCTGCTGGTGAACTTGTCTCCTCGCTGCATTCCTAGACATGCTCTCTGTCTCCCAGCGAGGGTCCTATCCCTGCAGGAGATAAGATACAACCGGTATTCACTATGAGGTGTCAACGGGCTGCTTTATGACACATGATGAGTGATAAAGGCTGTGGAGAGGTGCTGATGTGGCCACATTAGTTAATGAGGTCATAGCTGAAGTTGCTGCCCCACTGATAACCTGCAAATCCAAATAATGTGAAGATATCAGTAGGGTGTTTAGAAGCCCTGTCCCCGTATTCTCTCGCTGTCCATCACATTCAAGCACCCAATAAAAAAAAGAAAAAAAAGACAGTGCTTCCCAAAGGGTAACGCTCATTCTTTCTGCAGCTCCCGGAGCTGCTCCAGGCTATGGGAAAGCAGCGGGATGCAAGAAATGTCTGCTGAGGCTCGGTCGAGTGCTGTTGTAGAGAGCCCTGCATTCTTCTCGCGTCTAAGGAGAGAATTGTATCGGATTAATACTTCTGAATGTGGTTGAAAAAGCAGGACTTCGGAGAGCTTTGTGCATAGGGTGGTAAATTCAGTTTAAATGTACCCAGGCCTAGTGAAATCCTTTTCTCCACTGAACACATCTCAAAAGAGTTACTATCCTCAGACAAGGCTCTTTTTCATTGATGATTCTAAATATGTGAAGGGAACGTTCCTCATGTCTCACAAAAAAAGCTCTGGATCTCAGTAACAATATTTTTAGTAAGGAGTAGATGGAATGTCCCTGCGATTCCCCAGGGCTCGCGTCGCCGGGCACGGGCAGCGATGGATGGTGAGGGAGCAGCGCCCTGCGAGGGGCACCCACAGCAGGACGGCCTTCGGCGGGCTTGGGAGGTGCCCCAGAGAGCTGGAAGGAGAGGGAAAAGCAGCTTTTTAGGCCACGTCGACACGAGAGCTCCATCGTGGTTCGAGCTGCTGGTCTCGCCTCCGCACGGAGGACACTTGGCCGGGCCCGTTCCCTCTGTGGCTTGGCAGCTGTCAGGGCCGGGTGAGAGCGCTTTGGATTTGCTTTATTCACAAATCGCAGGTGAGCTCAGAGACTGGAAAATCGTATTGTCACTTAATAAGGGGAAAAAAAAAAGCCTGCGATTTGGAAATCTGTTCAAATGTGCAGTTTTCCCCCCTTTTTCTCTTCGCAAACAAGACCTGGCAACGTCTTGTCGTGCTGGTAGTGAACTTTCTGTCCTTCCCTTCTTAGCAGCTCAGGTCTAATTTATTTAATCATTGGAGCAAACTTTCAAAGTGCTCCGTGCCTCCTCTTTTGTTTCTAAGGTTCAGATGTATTTTTAGCGCTTGTTACTGAACTGGGCCTGTGCATTGGAGAAGAATTAATTATTGTTTTGGGTTTGTTGTTATTCAGACGTTCAAAAAAGGGGGGATTTACAGACTTTGAACACCTCAGGGGCTTTGTTACATGCCGTTTGTATGTTGTTGGGCTTTTAATGATGATTTGGTTTTTAATATAACTCCAGCACTGTTGAAAGGTGACAGCCCTACCGGTAAAGTCCTCGGTTACCCACGTACCGATCTGACCCTCGTAGCAGAGTGGTCTTCCCCAGGAGGCCCCAGCAGCCTGCCCGAGGGCTGGGCGTGAGGAGCGGCTCAGAACGTGGGAGGAGGACGCCCTCTCCCTTAGCAGGGAGGAAGCTCCATTTAAGGATTAAATTTCCACCAAACACTCTAAAATGTAGCTGAAGTTCCCCCCTTTTTTAATCGACAAAAGTTAGTGATTCCATCAAGCTGGTTTTACACGTTGGTGTCCTCCAGCCTTCCTACATAGAGTGTGATCAACATGCTATTGATTTCTTTTATCACATCTTCTGCTAATACTTTTGCTGCATATTCTCAACCATATGGATTCATCAAGGCAGTTGTCAAGACCCGTATGTGATCTCAGCTGTGTTCCTTTGATAACAAATGGAATTTTTTTGTTCCACAATGAGGTGATTGTACAAGAAATGCTCTGCTTGGCCATCACACATGTGAGGGCCGCGTGCTTTTCCCAGCATTTGAATGCGGCTTTGTCCAAATTTCTTGCAAACAAATATTGACTTTGTAAAAATTTGTGGAAATTGGAGGCTGCTGGGGGTACAAATACATGTTGGGAGGATTCATTAAGAATGGCTGAAAACTGAGGAGAAAATACCTACAGTACTCACCAGGTGGTAGGTTGCTTTTTTGTTTCATCCACGTACCTGAGCACTGGGTAGTGGTCCATCCTGTACGCTGTCAATGCAGAAGGAAGAACCGGAGGTGAGGTAAATCTGGAGAGGTTTCAGGGAACTAGTTGAACTTTTGGGTGGTTATTCTTAGCCAGGCTCTGGAAGTTCACAAGAAGTTCACATGACTCCGTGCGATGCTTGGCCTCTGCTCAGAGTGCTGTGAAGGTGCCAATCCAGTAGCTGCAGTTTATTGCTTTTCAGTGGTGGAGCTGATGGTCACCTTTGGGGTCAAGACAGAAACTGCAGAAGTAATAATAATGAAGTCCTAAGTCCATGCTCACCTTAATCACTGTACTTGTTACTCCAGTAAATATGGAACTTCTTGTTCCAGGTCTTTCTTTTAAATTCTTTAAAAGATCAGCTTTGTAGTGAGCGTGTTGTTAAGCCTTTTTGTTGTTGTTATCGGTGACACTCTTGCAATCCATGCATGTGGCAGGACTACCTAGAAAGGCTGAAGTCTTGGTCTTGTTTATTGCTTTTATCTAAGTTTTGTACGCGTGGAAGAAAATAAATAGGTGTAATTTTAAACTTCTCTGCCACAATTCTGAAATGGGAGGTACAAGATCAGTCATGTCTTGCTGGTACTTCAGCTCACACTGCAGGACGTGTGCTGGGCTTGGGGGGTCAGAGGATGTTCCTCAGGCTCTCCAGGCCTGGTGCTTCTGGCCGCTGGGCAACTCGGCTTGGGCTGCTGGAGCTGCTGCTGCTCCCAGTGGGGATATTTTGGCTCTGCAGATTTGGGAGAGCATAAAGCTTTCCTGCCTGTAAGAGCAGCTCGAAGCCTCACACTTCACTGTGGCCCTGAGTCTACACACCCTGTGCAAAGCCACGTTTTTAAAAGGCTTCATTTTCCTAAGCGCTGAATACAGAACTTCTGCCCGTGCCTTCGGGGGGAGCTGCAAAGTGCTCAGCCCTGCTGAAAAGAGGCCAATTTATTGCCGAGTCTTAGTAGTTTTGGGAACAGAACTTCACCTGCCTGTCTTTGTGGATTTTTAGCTGTTGTCCTCAAAGGAGGAGGAATCCCTGCTCTGTTTGGTTTCGAGCAGCATTTTGTTGGCATGGCGTCTTTCCTGCTAGCGTGCTTTGGACTTTACAGCAGACCAGCTGAGTAACGGGTAACGTTTTAATGGCCCAACTGGTCCCATAAAAGGTGTCACAATCCATTAATCTATTTCCCTTGTATAGTTGGTCTCAAGGAGTGACAGCATTGAACCTTTACATTTAGCATGTAGATATTTTATGGCTTTTCTTCGCAGTACCCAAGCGGGTTTTCCCACAGCACTCTCACGATTGCGGACCCAGGCCTGAAACGTGAGCATGGGCTTGGAGCTGGATCCTGCTGCTCCCCCAGCTCCTGCTGCTCCCCTGGCTCTTGCCCACCTTGTCCATCTAACTCATCCTCGCAAGCAGGGCCCGCAGCCACTGCAGCGATGTGTGAGGTGCTTCTTGACTCTTCAGGAAGATGAACTTACCGTCTCCATGGGGTTGACTTGTTTTTTCTCCTGGGGTTAGGGAACTAAATTCTTCAATAGTCCCCAGCCCTGCCCAGAACCACAGGGAGAAATGGGAAAATGGTTTCTGGGTAACGCTTGAAGGATTGTTAATATTTGAAACCTCTGATGACCAGGGAAAGAGGTGAGAGGAAAACAATTAGCAAGTGGAACACCAGGAGCCAGGTAGTCTCCAGCACCCTGTGAAATGTTACTGCCCAGCCTCCAGTGCTTCCCCACCTTCTGGAGAACACCACTGGAATAAAACTGGGTGTTATCTCTGTTCCTTGCGTCAAGCCAAGCAGCTGCTGTGGCAGTTCCTCCTCCTTGCCTGCTGCATGAAGCACACACCTTCTTCCTACCAGTGAGCTGCTGAGCTCGCCTCACTGTCTCTCTGCCTTCCTCTGTGCTCTGATCTCAAGAGAGAAGCGGCAAAAAATCCTCTTTTTGCTGAGCGCATTGTCCTGAGTTCACTAGGGACTTCCAAGCTCAACATCCTTGTGTACCCCCCCAGATTAGTTCAGATGGAGGATGCTGAATATTTAATTACACAGATTATGATACTGGCCTCGCCTGGGAGATCAGCTACAGCTCTTTACCGTGAGTCATTGATTGTACATATAAGAAAGATGCCGTCCTGCTGTGCCGAGGGTCAGGAGGCTACGCAGGATTCAGCCTCGCTACGCTTGAAGCTCTCGATGTTCCTGCTGAGCTACTGGGACCTCTGTTGGGCCTGTGTTTGTAATGAGGTTTCCAGCCATCCAGGGATGACTCTGACTCTATGAACTAATAGCAAGGCACCAAACCACCGGAATGACTTGTGATGCCTTTCTCTGGGTGGCTTACATTCTCCAATGCCTCTCCTAAAACTGTTTGGATGCATTTTTCCAGGGCCTGCTGCTGTATTGAGCACTGCGTTTCCTGTTCTGCTTTTGGTCTTATTTTGTCTTTCTAAAATGTTTACTATTAGACCATAGGTAATTCTCACCTTCCGCTCTGTTACTGCCTGTACTGGCTTCAAACCTTACCTGCTTTGGCTTTGGAAAGAGGTTTTGACCTTTGGATCGCTTTTGGACACAGATTTTAGAAGGGAAAACCTCACCTGGGTGCGGTGCTGGCTCGAGCGCGAGTTGAACCTCGTGTGCCTCGGCTCTGTCGCTCTGTTCATTCTCTCCTTCTTTTGTATCTCGCTCTTCCTCCCTCCATGGGCCCAGCCTCTGTGATTAAGTCTGCAGCTCTCCTGCTGTTTTTAATAGGCCTGTAGACCTGACCATCTGATGAGAACCAAACTGCACAGCGTGCTCCTGAATACTTTCACTGGAATCTCCTAATGCAGGGTATTAATCATTACTGTCAGACCATTCAGGCCCTAAATGTGTCCACCCAGTATAAAATTATTCTAAACAGGAGGGGAAAATGGACTTGGCCCATATTAAAAACAGACACTGGACGGTCCTTGGACGTCTCGGGCACGATGGCCGAGGGCACTGTCCAGTATGACAAACAATAGCTTACGTAGAACAGTCTGTTTGTAATGCATGGTCGTAAAAGTTTCAGAAAATAAGCATAATGAGTTAAAGCAGATGCAGCGAGGCGGGGCGTCCTCCTGCGTTTGCTAACACAACTTCCCGGGAGATCCTTCGTATGTAGTTCAGAGGCATCCACCTTGGTGATCTGAATAAATATTTTGTGCGGTTGGGTCTTCTTTTGCTGCAATTAGAAAACAATAATCGCTAAATCCGTTGCCATCATACTGAGTTATTGTATATACAGAGCTGGGGGATTTCTTGCTTCGGCCCATCACTCGAATTGATCCTGGGAAGTGTGGAGCACAGGGTGTTAGGAAGGCATGGGGTGAGCACAGTGTGTTAGGAAGGCATGGGGTTGCTTAAGGAGCCTCATGAAACATGGTGCAGTTTCTCTGTTAGCTGTGAATCACAAGTGCATCTTTTAAACTACATGTGTTCTCGCTGTTTCTGAGCAGCCCCTCACGGCAGAATGCATCTTTTTTCTAATTTTTTTGTTTTCCCCCCAAAAGGCTGTTTCTAATTCTGTACAATAAGAATGCCTTTATTCTTTGGAGTTAGCAATAAAAGTTAATCGAGTGTAAAATAAAAGTTACATAAGGTGAGTGGTAAAATTTTATTATTCCTGATGTTGGATTTATTGATGACTCCGTTCGGTGTTATGAGCTGTACCCCCCCAAGTCCATTACAAGGTTGTGCTCCGCGCCGGGTTCGTTATCCCACGCCAAGACTCTTCGGTGTGCCTGGCATAGCCGGAGGAGCTCACCAGGAGAGCTCTCTGAGCACCAATTACAGCATTCCGAGGTAAACGCAGGAAACTTCACTGGCAGTGGGCAGGAATTGCTGTTTATTCCAGTAAGGCCACTGCTCCGTGTGCGCTCCGACCGGCAGCATCAGCGAGGGACGCTGCTGGCGATGAGGCTGCCGGCTGCGCGGCCTGTGAGAGGGGACGCTACCCTGCCAGTGGTTCCTCTGCCTCCACGCAGGCTTCTTCCAAGCCAAGCTACAGAAATAACTAGCCCGTAGCATTCTGGTCAAGAATCCTTGTTTTACTCTGCGCCTGTCAGAAGAGTACATATACCCAGTAAGAAGAAAACATCTGCATGCATTGCTGGGTACGAACTGAGAAGGCCAGCTTCCTTTTATGCCGGTCATTAGCTGTATTAATTGGTTTGAGTGGCTAATAAGGTAACGCAGTCGTTAGGGGGCTATACATTTAGTTCAGCTTACTGCTGTTTCAATGTTCCTTTTCCCGTTTGGTTGTGTCTTTGATAAATATGAATTAAAATGTCAGGGTGCTTGGCACTTCTGAAAATCATCTAAGTTTTTCTTTCTTTAATAGCTTTCGCGTTTGTTCCTCTAAAAGCTGATTGAAGCAACAGTGACAAATAAATAAGCCAGCTGATACTGGAAAGAACAGTAACAGAGCAGCATTCCCTACCCTGGCTTGCACTTTGTATTGACCGTGCTGTGGAAAAAAACCCCAAATCCTCCTCAGTCTGTGGTGCAGGATGTTAGTTGTCATTGATCTCGGCAAGAATGCTTAAACCTGCCAACTGTGTTACATGCTTGAAGTCTAGACGAAGATGTAGCAACCAAGCATGTTTCAGCTGGATTTTGCTTTTGAAATTAAGTAGAGATTCCAGAAATTGGGGTGGAGGTCAGTGCTCAGAAACAAGAACTTCACAACTCTCCCTAAGAAGATCTGGTTTGTTTACTTTTCTGAGGAGGTCCAGCTGCCAAAATAATTTATGGTGGAAAGAGGAGAAGAGTCTTCTTTCCCTTCCTCCGTCACCTCCGAGTGGTACCACTGAGCACTGGAGGAAGGAAGGAGCTGTTTATGCTGTCACAGGGACATCAGTTGAGATCTTGGTGCTCTGGAGGTCCTTGTGCAGGTTGAGCAGTGCTCTCTGACAACAAGATCTTTGGAGAGGTGCAGTTTCCAGGTTTCTGCTCAGAGTGGTGTAGGACTGTGGGATTTAAGCGACCATGGATCCAATTCACCTCTAACCGGTAGAGGTGGCAAATCTTTCTGTTCCCCACATGTGAGCCTGTGAATACGAGAGGACACCACAAAAACTTGCCAGAGAACAAACAGCCTGCAGAAGGGACTGGTGCTGTCAAATAAGTTCTGGTGGCTGCAGTTTGATTAAGTGAGGAGGAATTAAAAACTCATCTAGGAAGAAGGTCACTGGGGTGAAGTGCTTCCACCCCACGCTCGCCGCCAGTGAGTGTTTTACTGGTCCCAGCATCTCAGTTTTTTATAGACAGTGCTCTCCCCGCCTGCGCTACCACCACAGCCAGTGTCTCTCAGTCTTCTCTCCCCCGTTGCCTTCCTCCAGTCTCTGTGTTGCTTTCAGCCATCGAAAGATCAGTGGCTCAAATTAAACGTGTGCCCAGACTGAGCGTTCCCATCACCCCCCCATCTACACGTGCTGTGTGGGGGAGACACATTTATCACTGTGCCTGTGCACGAAGGGCTGACTCGATTTTACCTCTTCACAATGCGCAGTGCTGCCGGTTCCAGCTTTGTGTCCCTTTTTCAACACTTTATTGATCCTATTGTGCTCCCTTAAGAGGGTAACTGATGTGTATTTAAGGCCATTTATTCCTTCGGTGTCTGTGCTAGTGTAGCATGTTTCCATAACTCTATTATTGGTTTTGTCCAGCCTACAGGAAAAAGTGATACTGTAGCTGGCATCCCAGTGTTAGGTCATATTAAAACCATCTGTAACAAATCTTTATTTGCAGTTACTTTGCAGTTCAGATTTCAGCTTCTACTCCACCTGTCATCAGTGTTTATCCTCATAAACTTTCACAGCTTCTTTTATTCTTTTTTTTCCTCTCAGCTGAGAGACCTTTTCGGGATCTTTGGCAATCTCGTGGTCACTTTGCCCAGCAGAATTTCCCTCTCCTTGATTTAGAAAAGAGGCAGGTTTAATGCAGCTACGGTATCTTTAAGAAAAATGGAATGTTTTAAATGTGATTTCCAAGAAAACAGTAGCGCTGTTGCTGGTTCTGACTCCACGGCAGAGGAGAAGACAATGTTGAGGAGCTGCCCGCAGACTGCTGCAGCAGCAGCACGCTTGGGTTTTGATGTGGGTCCATCATCCTGCGCGCGCTCCGAAGGGCTGTGTGGCTGCGACTGGTTTTAATGCTTTGGAACTTCCATTTGTTCTGTCTCAGGTTCCACACTGGTTTGGAATTCCTGCCTTTTTGTGGATGCTCACCGCTGGGCCTGGGTTAATTGGTGATAAGAGGATTTTATGGAGGGTTGTATCTCGCAGTGCTTCCTATAGGGCTGGGTGATCTCAGAGGTGTGGGCTTCCCAGCCGATGGCGCAGACGCGGTGTTTACAAGCAGGTAGTGGCTCTGTGCTTTGGTTCGAGTGTCTCGCTTGAGAAGAGGGAACTGCTCATCGCTTCCTTCGCCGTGTCCTCTGCACGACTCCGCGCTCTGCCCGTGCCTCGCGAGCTGACGTCTGCACTGCCGGGTTGGCCTCAGCGGACAGGGCAGGGAACCAAACGCATCACGGGATGGGCATGAGCAGCTTCAGAACCCCGTCGGTCGGTCGGGCTGTTTCGTAACCCCGCGGTATCTACAAACTCCTGTGGATTGGGCTCCCGCGCTGTAGGAGGAAGGGTTTAAAACCTTTTTTTCCTGATTGGTGTTTTTTAATCAAAACTCTTTGGTCTTCCAAGCAGAACCATTTTTAAATGCTGATTGTGTCTGACTGTAGTTTATGCCATCAGAGTGTTGTGGTGAGCAAAGATGGGCGTGCCAAAGAAAACAGACATTCTACTGTGTTGGAAGAGTTGCGGTTTCAATAATTCTCTATAAAGTGTGTTTTCCACTGTGATATCTGCTGTTGTTGTTTCAAGTGGGGTCTAGGGAACAGTTAACGTGCACATGTTTTCTCTCAGAGTTTCCAGAGCTGCCCAGTGAAGTAAATCCAGTAACTGATGTTCCTGTATCAAAGTCTGGTACGATCCTGAAGGAAACAGGACACTCCTACAGCCGGTGGGGCTTTTAGCACGTTCTCAATGGCGCTGTAAACACACTGTGAATCAAGTGATTGATTGGAGGATCGTGTAAGATCACAGTAAATGAATTAACCCTCGGAAAGAAAGCAAAACATAAGTCACTTATTCTGGAGAAAATTGCTCTTGAAACTGCTGATGATCACAGTCATTGAGATTATTACGATACAGTCTCGTGTAAATAACTTGTCACGTTGACAAGTTGCAGCCAAAGGAAGAGGACCACTCTCCAGCTCCTCATAGGTTGGGTCTGCCCAGTATCTGGAGCTAGTGTCCTCTTGCTGGTCCTTTCCTTCTTCACCTCTTCGTACTGCAGTGCAAAGAACCTGTGAATCTCGAGGCGATAGGCGAGTGTTTCAGGATTTCATGCAACCTCTGGCAGGAGCGGCGTGTTTTCCACTTTGAGACGTTTTATTTTCTTGTGCATTGCTGCGTTTGATCTCGTCGTTGTTTTTTGTGACTCTTTCTGCCTCTCATCCCACAAAGCAAGCTTCTAACCACTCCAAGTGTCCAAATTCAGCTGATGCTGAATCTCCCCATCTTTATAAACGATTGGCATAGCAGTACTTCATCCTCAGGCCAAATAGAAACGTGTTCTTGTTGGACTTGCTATTTAATACAAGCAGAAGACCACGTTGTTAAAGAAATCACCGGGTGAATAGCACATAGCTGAGCTCAGCAGTGTGTGCAGAGCTATTTGTAGAGATAAGAGCCTTCCAGAAATTTGTCAGTAGAGCAGAGGGGTTCAAAACACAGAGCAGCAGGCAGGTTGCTCACAGGATGTTCAGTGCACTGGGGTTTGATAACAGAAATACGGGCGGCATCATCAGAAATACAGGTGTCCTTCGCTCGAGCCCGGCTGCTCCGCGCTGGGCACAGACAGAAGGCTGGGTGGAAAGTGAGACTAGTTAATGCCTGCCTACGTACTTAGAAACCTGGGGTTTAGTCAAACAAAGTATAAACAGCCATAATTTGGATGTTTAAGCAGAGCTCTAGAGCTTCTTCTGTCCCCACTCTGTCTAGGTTGGCTTTCTTTTGGTATTTAAGTAGGTGCATACATCCATATCTACACGCATACCGAATAATTGCTGCTGCCTGTCCTCTGCGAGTCGTTTTCTTGTTTCATGGCAGTGTTGGGGGAGAGAGCAGAAGGCGGGGGGCTGGCTGCAGCCATAAAGTGGACAGAAAACAAGCTTCATCTTTGTAACTCCGAAGAGTGCATTATGGATGGTTTTAATCTCTTTGACCTCGTGGCAGAGAAAGAGGGAAGTGAAGAAATAGTGACAAACACCAGCTCTTTAATGCCAGGTTTGTTACTGCTTGGAGTGCCCTAAGGGTTAATGTAACAGTTTTAAGTCCTTCAATCACACCCACCCCCAACTACAGAACACTTCCAAATAATCCCTTTATAATAGACCCTTTTCCACAGATTGTATCTAACCCGTGCATTAATGGGGCCCGTTGGTGTCAAGCATTTCAACAAATACGGGCCAGCCGACTGCTCTGGGAGCCCCTCTTTCTAGCGACAGACGTTAATGATCTTTTGCCCCTCTGACTTAGCTCCCCTGCTGCAGGGACAAAATTAAACTACCACGGATGGCAAAATAGTTATTTGCTGCCCAGGCAATTACATACTTCCAAAACTCTCCATCGCGGAAGGCCAGATGGACTTTATAGAAACCAGACCCAGGCCACAGTTTTAATTATCATAGTCCTGTCAGAAATGAGTGAAATTCTGAATGACCGCATGAAACGAACCAAAAGCCTTACACATGGATTTTTTCCTCAATAAAATTTTATGGCTTCTTAAAGAAACAGCATTCATATATTTTACGAGGCCTAATCATTCACTAATGCCTATATTAGTGCACCTGTGGCACTCGGCCCCGTGGAAACGACGGCGCTGGTCCCAGCTACGCTCCCGTGCCTGTTCCTACAGACCCTTGTCAAAAGTGCAGCACGTGTTCCAGGGCTAAGCTGGGCTCATTTTCGTTCGCCAGCAGTCATTGTATTAAGGGAAGGAGATTTATGGGCCTTTATCTGCTGAAATTCTTGGTTTGGTTTGGTTTTTTAAGACTTGTATGAATAAAATGACAGTAATACAGATGTTGGCAAAGTTTATCCCAGGGCAGTATATGTGCTGGAAGGGGCTGGATGTGTCGTGTTCTGTGCTAATCAACAAGAGAAAGAATTTCCCTTCGACACTTTCCCCTCAAACAGGAGCACTTTGGCTGAAGAAGTGCTCGGGAGCAGTTTACAGGTGGCCCAACCATTTTATTTTAACACAGTGTGTTTAATCATACAAACTCAGCTGAAGCCACCTCATCCCGCTCTGACCAACGCAGGTCTCCAGGGCATTTGGGGTGGACGTCTGTCTAACCTGTTCCATACAGACAGAGGCTCCACGGTCTCTTTAGGTGATTGTCCTTTTGCGCGTCTCTGGGCTGTTTGTCCCAGTGTCTGAACTGAAGATGGACATTCCGTCCCATCGCTCCATCTCCTCAAGGCTGAACAACTCCAGTTTTCCTGGCTTTCCTCACAGTGGTGTTTCTAGACCTCGGCTCGTTCCCCTGCTCTGCCCTGGACTCTCTCCAGTTGCTCTGCCTCTCTTGGAGAGTCCTGTCCCGTCAGCAGCCGTACCAATGCTGCGTAGGATAAATTCTGCTTCGCCTCTGCTGAGGGCTGGGGATCATTTGTATTCCTGAATATGTTGTTGTTTCACAGAGGAATTTTAATTCTAACCAACAGACAAAGTAGTTTGTTTATATTCGAGGGGCTGGGTTGTGACAGACCTGCCCCAGAGCACCAGGCCTGTGCGCCAGGCCACCGGTGTCCCGAGCTACACTGTCCAGGTGCCGAGCAGACGTCACGCTCTGCAGGTGAGGGGGTTGTTTCCTGCCTTGTGTCCTTTTTCCTCCTCTTCTGCATCCCTGGCAGGCTTGGGGCTAGCGTGACCAGCCACAGGTCATGTTTGCGGGGAGCAGCGCTGGGATATGAAGGTTACAGCTGCTCTCTCGCGGTGCGAGCCAAGCGAAGGATGAGCAGGTCAGCCCCGGCTGGCAGCAGAAAGAAGGTGGCACCAAGGAATGCAGCTCCTCGGGTTGTTAAAGTCAGATTTGCTAATGAGGTCCACTTCAGCGACGTGCTGACAGCCACAGAACATACTGGGTGTGTTAGCTCCAGCTCTGCTGGAATGAAGTCAGCTTTCTCTCCCTATGCTTTCTCATTACTTCATGCATTTGGCAGCCGCTAACAGACTGGACAAGCTTAGCCAAAATAAGAACTGATGTAGAAACATGGAAAAGACTATTTAGCATTTCCAAACATTCTTCCTGGGGAGATGGCGGGAGGGGGAGGAGGAACCGCTCTGTGTCTGTGTTTTCTTTCTGCCGTGCTATCGGAGGTGAGCAGCTCTTTGTCGGGGAGGAGGATGAGGAGGGCAGGCATCTGCACAGGGCACGTGCTCTGTTCCTTCCAGCCCGGCGGCTTCGTCTCCAGCGCCGGCCGGAGCCCCAGCCGCAGTGAGCTGCCCCACAGGGCTCCCTGGTCTGGTGCTGATGGTACAAAGTGCGCTTGTATTGAATATATCAGTGCCAAAAGGGGCTAGTAGTAAACTGAGAATATTTGGATAAACTTGCCGGCCCTCAGGACTAGAAAAGGACTTTTGTTCATGGAAAGAAAAGGACTGTTACATTACCATAGGATAACTGGATCCAGGCCAGTAAAAACTGAACTTGAAGTATAAAAAAATGATGAGGAGTGTCAAGCGAAGGGTCTTTTACTTGAGGTCAGATAGTTATTTTTATTTATTAGAATGCAAGGTCTACGTCGATGGCCCAGCTTTGCTCTGAAGCAACATCTCCCTCGGGAATATTGTCCTTCAACAGCGAGAGCGTCGTGCCGAGGGAGGGGGGCACAGGTCGGGGTGCCCTGCGGTGCCATCCACCCGTCCCTCCACGTGGTTTCCCCAGCTTGGTTATTTCCTGGCTGCCTGATTTCAGGGGACGGGGATGAGGTCAGTGCCCCAGGATGGAATGCTGGATCTCAGAGCGAAGCCTGGGGGAGCGGGTACCGGCCTCAGATGTATAGCGCAGGTGTGGAATGTTTTGTACGCACGGGAGGGTCAGGGCAGCCTTTGTTTCCAAACGTTCTTGCCCTGCCCAAAGTGGTTTACAAACATTTGTGTGGTTGTTCACAGACAGACCTTCCTTTTTGCTCTGGAAATAGACAGGAAAAGGGAGCTGGCAGAGCCCCTGCTGCCAGTTAACTCCTTCCCCAGTCCACCAGTAACTGTACTGGTGCATGCTGGCCATCTCGAGGACAGGGGTGTAGCTTTCTTCTCTCTTGGCTTATTTCCTGAGGTCAGCGATGACACAGCAGAGAACGGGCTGCGGGGAGGTAGCAGCTTTGGACAGAAGAGGTGGATTTGTTAAAGCAGAGGGGAAGAAAAGCGAGCGAGAGCTGAATCCCTGTGAAGCCAGCACCGAGGAGCGGCCAGTGGGTTGCTGAGTCCATGCGCCTGCTCGGGTCTTTTTCTTATGAGATGCTTCAGCATAAAATGTAAAAGACATATTTGGTGCAAATGTTTTCCTTAGATTTATTTCTATCTAATCGCTTATGAAAGTTTTACTGACTTTAAAGAGCAGATTTGCTAACCACCCATAAACCACGTTTTTCTGCATTAATTAAACCATTTTTGTCCATGAGGTTTTATTCACACACTGACAACATCAATATAAATATATCTCTGCCGGAGCAATTAATAAAAGCAGGCAGCTGAAGGCAGAAAGCATATGTGTCCTATCATCTTTGCAGGCTCTACTATTGTGTAGCTCTTCCAAAAAAAGTTAAGAATCACCCCAATTAAAATGTTATGTGGCTTATGTATGTTCAGATTCAATTTGGTGTAACTGAATTTATGTTCATCCTTCGAGAAGTCGTGGGGCTGCCAGATACAGACAGGAATCATTTATACCATGGAAATAGCTGTGCTAGTGGAGTTTTCTAAAGGCTGTAGGATTAGGTCTCAATCAACTGTTTCAGCAGCATTTCAGGGCTTGTACAGTTCAACTTACTGTGTGGGTACGTGCAGAGGGAATGGAGACGATAGTGGTGTTTTCACCACGCGTTTCGCTTACTCTGTGGGCTAAAGCACTGCTAAAGATGTGGTCTACTGCTTCCTACTTAGCATTAAATTAATACCTTTTTATTATGGTGGAAGGGGATTTGTGAAGCCCTGTGTTCTATAATCTATAATTTTTAACTTCAAAATAAGTTAAGAAGAAAGCTGTCACAGAAAAAAAAGTGTGTCTCCATCTGGTAATGGAGAAGACTTTCAGTTATTATCAGGTGGATCTTCTAAATACCTGAAGTCCTCCAGGTTTTTTCCCAGGAGTATTTCAGTGGTGGAAGTGTTCAGTTTGAAGAGAGACAGCCATCCTCCCGTTCAGCGCCACTGAGAGTTGGCTTGAGACAATAATACCAGTTTCTGTGCTGCTCATATACATAAAAAAATCCTCAAGCCTCTTTTTCCAGGCATTTGGTTTCGAGTCCTGTCTGGTGTCTGCCTGACACCTGCGGGGTTTTCCGGTTGTCTTGGGGAAAGGTGTGCGTGTTACAGCAGATGCAGCCATCGCTGTGATGGTGAAATCCCAGTAACAAGCAAGCTCTGTATGAGGAGCAAACGTCTTCCCTGTTGAACACGTAGGAGCAGAGCAGCCCAGGCAGGAGGCAGATTCCTTGTTCCCAACCTGAGGATGCTGACGTACTACTGTCTGTTTGTTACCACGAGCCTGTTCCCACTCTGATGTGGGGCTATTTTGGAAAGCAGGTATTTGTCATCCTCAGCTGTGTCTTCTGGATCGAAGTCCGGCTTCCTGCTAGTCGAGAGAATGGCTATAAAAGGCAGATGCAATTCTGGTTTGTTTTTTCATTTCCATTTGGCTTCCAAACAGCTCATCTTAAAAAGAGCAGAAGTCTGCTTCTGTTGGATTAGGAGGTGGATGCAAATGCAAAGTGTTGGCTTTAGTTGTCCGGCAGCGTCTCTAAGGCTTGGACAGGTGTCCACAGAAGATAAGAAACTGTGGAGGTGATCAGAATCTCCTTAACTCAAACCTGACTCGCTCAGGCATTGCGAGAGAGATGGTTTGTCAGATCATGGATTGTTTTGAGACCCGCTGTCAGAGAACCAGATGTGCTGGAGTTGCCTAAGTAAAATAACCTGAGCAGAGGCATCTGTGGACCTTTCATTTGACACTTTGCTGTGGCTTTTCCATCTGAACGCTTACCTCAGCAACAGCGCTCCGCTGAACTGTCTTTTGACCCAGAGATGCTATAAGATCCGAGGTGGAGATTTTGCAATGTTGTTACTCAGCACATTCAAAGGACAGATTTATCATCAGAATCAATTCCCTGGAGTGTATCATTTCATAAGTAGGTGAATTGGCTTGGGGTAAAGTTCATCCCGGCGGCACTCGGGACTGTGCAATTTACCCTTGTGCTTCCTTATGACTTAGATTTCAGTTTGTGATGTCAGACAAGATACTTGTTCAGTTTCAGCTGCAGAGAAGTCAGATCACCGAGCTTTAAAACTTGGGGGTAGCTGCCAGGGGGTGGTTCCTGTTCTGTAAAAACACTTTTATATCTTCAGATGCAAAGGGACTCCAGAAATACTTGTTTGTTTGTTTGTTTTTTCCTGGTGCAGAAACAAACCCCTTGCAGCAAAGATGTTCACCCTGGTGTCCCCAGTTCTCATTTTAGTGATGCTCAGACTGAAGATGAACCATGTGTAAGAATCACAAATAGAAGAGATTCTCCTTCAAGATGCAGAGCATATGAACAATCTTCATGTCCCTCGGGAGGCAAACCGGCCCCGGAGCTGATTCTCTAGAAGCTGGAAGTGCTCTGAGGATCCCCTTTCCTTGCCTTGCTCTCACTGTTCAGCACACCCCCTGTGCTGTGAGGCAGAGGGACGGGACAAGGCTGGATGCTGCCAAGCCCCAAGCAGAGAGGAGGCTTTAACTGAAGACCTGCTCTCCCCAGCCGGGTAGCTGACCTCCTTGGCCCTTGAGCAGCCCAAGGCAAAGTGAGCAGCTGATGAGCGATTCTCGGGCCCAGCCCTCTCTGAGCCCCTGCAGGTTTGTGCCCATGGGCAGCACATCGGGCCATGGCCAGTCATGCTCTGCCTGGGATCTGCCTCTTCTGTCCTGCCCCTGCCACCTGAGCATCCCTGCCCATCCTGAGTCCATGACCAGACCACACGGCAAAGATTGGTTCTGCCTTGTGCTGGGAAGGTCTCTTGCAGTCTTTTTTGTATATACATTTAAAAGAAACCGATAGGCAGCAGCTTTTATGCAGGATGTAGCTCAGCAGGCTGGGAGCCTGTGTGCTGCTGTGGAATGGGTGTGCGGGCTCCAGCGCCTCGGCTTTGCACCTTCTTTTGGTCAGGTTGTCGGTAAATACCAGCTCTGAGGAGATCACACCTCGAGCTCAGAGAGGTGAGCGGTGCACTATTGCAGCATCAAGAGAAAATCTCTCCTTGGCTTGGTGCGAGGTGGTGATGGCTGCTTCATCTGCAAAGCTCTTCAAACAGGGGCTGCTGTTCCAGGATTTGATCAGCTGCATTGGTCAGGAGGGAAACCTCTCATCTCCTTTCATCATTCTTCTCAGGGGGTGCAAACCCAGGCCACAAGCCCATCGATTTCACACCTTCTAAAGGGCACAACAGTAGTCTGCAAAGCCGCTGCCCCTCTCGGTTTTGATCAGAAAGGCTCCGCAGCCTGTGCTTCCTCGTGGGAGGGCGGCACCTTTGGGGGTTTCCTGTGGAAGTGGAGTGGTGGCAGCTGTGCGGGGGAGGGAGGGCACTGCCCGCCTTCACTCGAGGGGTTGTTCTTGTTTTTTTCCTTTTTTTAGCTCTCTGTTCTGAAAGTGTAAGGTCATAGTTAAAGCTGTGGTGATACGCAGCCTTTAGGCTTGTAAATTTAAGGCATTTAAAGGTAATACATAGAAAAGCACTTCCTGAGGAGCATTCAGAGGCTGTTTGGTTGCTGTTGGACATGCTGACATGGGGAGGAAGGTGGAGTATATATTAATATATAATAATCCTCTGCATTAGACACATCATTGCCGGTAAACTTTGTGCTAGAAGAGGGTGATACCTGCCTTACTTGGGGTTTGCCTTCTCTTGCTTGCTTTGCCCAGAGCCACACCTTTGGCAGCTTTTTTGGTGGTGGTCCCCTTCCCTCAGACAGGTCGGTGGCGACCAACCTGAGCCGCGCTGAAGCAGTACCTACGGCAGGGTGGTTCTGCCCGTGAGACAGAAGCTATGGGTGAAGATAGAAGTGAGACCAACACAGTGTTTGGTGTTGCCTGGATGTAACTGGCACCAGTCACATAAACAATAAAACCTCATGGACTTTCCTACCCCTTAAGATATTTAATAGCTCAGTCTTGTTGCATTGCCAGGGATTTTGAATCCCTCTACTTTTGATTCCCAGTAATTTTAATTCCCTGGCAGAAGGTTTGATTTGTGGTATGTGGAGGTGTTCAAAATGTGGCCTAAGCACCAAAACCAGGTGGCAGGATAACTCCAGAGCGAGCCAGAGAAGTTGTAGCCATCAAATATACCACAGGATCGTGAGTTATCTGCATCTTCCTGTTAGCTGAACTTAGGCCATATATCCCAAAATCTATTAACTAAGTGGGAAATACGTGCTCTGCTGAGAACCTCAGCTCTCTGAAGTCATTCACGTTTCCCTGGCGTACCTGGATAATTGATGTTATCATTTGTTTTATGTGTTATTGATGATCAAGTATAATCTGAGAGGGAGGGGGTTGCAGGAGGAGGGAGCAGAGCTGCTGGGACTGCCCCCGATAGTCTGAATTCTTCCCGAGGAAGAGGCCATAAGACAGTGTTATTTCATGGGGGTCTTCTCGGGCGAGATCCTTCGGGGGACTTTGCAAACGCTGTCAGAGGGCTGGTATTTTGTAATTGATATTAGTGGTCTGAACGGGCATTTGAAGTCTCTGCTACTTTTTTGGCCAGAGCGTGAAATGCGGCAAATGGTTTTGGCACTCGGTGCTTTCCATAAATCACTCTGAAGAGGTCTACATGTTAGTGGTGTTCCACAACTCCTTTCCCAAAACGTTATTAAAATAAAGTCGTAGTAATAAGAAATGATTTAAAACAAGCAGCAGTAACCTCCCTACCTACCGAGCTAGCGAAACACCCAAAACACACCTAAAAAAAGCTGGTCGGAATTTATTTTTAAGGTTGGCTGTGTTTTCCTTACAGCAGCAGCACCTTTTGAGTATGAATAAGGGGAAGGAGCCAATTTCTTTGGTTTCGTCCTAACGCATGATGCATGTCTTGCCACTTCTAATGTTCGGTGTAAAGCCCCAGTTCCTGGAAACAAGCCGCTAGTGCAGGGCCTCAGGTTCCTTCATTGCCAGGCACAGGGGAACCCCCAGGTCAATCAATTACAGGCAACAGACCCAGATACCAAAAAGAAAACAAAAAGAATCCATCAGCATTTTTTGTCATCTCATGAGTTTGAAGACAGACGTGTGATTTTCAGCCCTAAACTTCAAAGTTTTTGTGTGTGTATATTACAAAGAACTGGAAATCCCTGTCCTGACTTGTGTGTACAGTATCTGAGGCGACCCTGTGAGATTTGATTCAAGCACCATTTTTTATGGTTTGCTGTTTAATTTAAATCAGTGTGGTATGAATGACGTTAGTGCTGGAAAATGAGCTTTTGTTGAGATAAATGCCTGCTGCCATCATCTCAAAAGTCTTCTTCTGTTTTGACATTCTGACTTTGCGCCGTGATTAGATGTTGCTGTGCGTGCTTAGCCGATCGCCCGCAAAGAGTGGGGCTGGGAGAGGAACACCACGGGGGTGGAATTGGTTTCACGCATCGACAGGAGCTGCTGTTGGTAGCACCTTCTTTGACACCCTGTGTGCTTCAGGCTTGTCTTCTGGGTAGCAAAACTACACCTCCAAAGCGAAACTATAGGAGCGATCCGTCCAGGAGAGGGAAAGTGGAGCCGGTGCTGATTTTTCTCAAGAGCTCTCAGCTTCTCCTCTTTACCCCTTTGCTCAGAACTCGCTCTGCTGTGTAATCAATACGGCGTCTGACACGCTGCGGTGCCTGTTGCATCGAGCTGCTCTGTAGAGCAGGAGATGCTTTCCCGGCCATCATCTTTAACGAGCTGGGTAAATGGCGCTACGTAATTACTGCTGCTGTCGGTGTCTCCTGCGAGGCTCGCTATTTACGGTCAGGCCTGATGCGCGTTCGGCTGGAATGAATCTGCTGTGCTTGAAAGACACGTCGATGACACCGCGATTTCGCAGGGTGCTTATCCCGGCGCAGGGCTGACTGACACACAGGAAACACTCGCTGGCTGGTTTGTGCTGGTACGTAAGAGAACAGCAGTTAATAATGGGCAGGCCTTCAAAAGGCTCAGTTGGATTCAAATGTGCTCGAGAAATCCAGCCTCGCTTACAAAGCTTGTGCAAGCCATCCAGACTCCTCTGCTTTGGAAATGGAGCAGGGCGTTTTGGTCGCAAACAGCCTTGTTTCATGTGATTTCTCGTGTTCTTCAGATGTGGTGGAAAAAAGAATGAAAAGGTTATTTTTTTTTTTTTCTGACAGGAGTATGTTTCGGCAACAGCCTTCCCTGCAGCTTGCTGATAGTTTTTCTCCAGATCCTTTGTGAAGCCAGATAATACGGTAGCACAACAGCAGGCTCCAAAATGCACACACCAGTGGAAAATTCCCACTCCCGACCTGTGGCTTGAGTGGGAGTGGAAGTTCAAAAACATTCATTCTTTTAAAAGCCTGAACCGGTCTCTCTGCCGGCGGCTGCAGCAGCAGCTGTGGCACCGGGCTTGGCCACAGCACCGGGCTCGGCCGTGGCTGCTCCTGCCTCTGCTGGGCATCAGAGATCCTCCTGGCCCTGGTACAACCCAGATGGGCCACCTCATGCCCGTGGTTGTCCCGGCTCTGGCTCGCTACTGGCAAGACAGCAACAACACGCTGGTTTGACTGGAGATCCGTAAAGATTTCTCTTTCTTAAAAAGCACAGGTAGAGCCTTTCAGGGAATAGTGTTTTCTTCCCCTATCATCCGGCCTTTCTGGGGATGAGGAGCTGACTCAGACCTTACGTTTGGACAAGGCATTTACGCAGTGAGGAGCAGTTCTCGCTGCATGTACTCAGAGCTTTTCCTGTGGCCCGGAGCTGGGGGCAGCAAACAAGTTGGGTTTGGCTCAGCTGCTCTTTCCATCGGTTTTCAATGCTCTGACCTGTTTTTGTCTGACACGTTTCTCATTAACTCTGTCAGATCACCAGGAAACCGGCTTAATTGCAGGCAGAGTGCTGAATTTATGAGTTCATCTAGGCTTCGTGTCTACACATTGACAGAGGTGTTTCTCTGGATGAAGTCTTTTTCTCTTCATTTTGTGGCAAGAATGGACTTTCTGTTTCACTTACTTCTGAAAGTCATAAATTGCAGCAGTCCCTCCCTCCCCTTTATTTAAAAGAAACACAACAAAACTTCATGGCAACAGTTTATTGCTCTAAATCAGCTTGTGGGTCATTAAAGCAAGAAGGGAAAAAAAAAAAAAAAAGGAAAAAAAAATCTCCCTCTAACTCCTGCCAAATAAAATGCACACATCAGCCAAACTGTCAAAGGCAGATCCTGCAACTATGGGATGAGAAGGTTTATTACACTTTCGGCTTCTGGGGAGGGATGTTATAGCAACAGGACGCTGGGTCACTGATGGCAAACTCATGGTTGCTTCGTTTCTTCATGCACACTAGGAATCCATTAAGCTAACTGACGACAGATCCCCAGGCATTCCAGTCCTACAGCACACCTCTGCGGAGGCCAAATGTTGGACGCTGCCCATTAAAACGTGAAAGAAACAGCCCAACAGAGAGCCCACAAATTAGAGAAGCAGGAAACCTCAAATGATGTGCAAAAAAAATGGTAAACGTTCAAGAGAATTTTTCCATAACTTTTGCTTCATAACTCAGCATTTCTGATGTTAATAAATTATGAAACAGAGTCTTTGCAAGATCAATGAGCCTTTTGGATTCAAATCCTGAATGCTGTTCAGCAGACAGCAGATGAAGCTGCAAAGCCAGTCCTGGAACATGACAACCATTTCCTTTTGGCTGGAGAGAGATGAGTCTGAACCGCAACCACAGCCAGCGCTCTGGCTCGGGGTGCAGAGTCCGTGTCTCTGCAGTGGGCCAGCTTAAACCCCTGCAAGCCACTCCAGCACGAAGGTGCGCTTGCTTTCACCAGCTGGACCGGAGAGGAGGAGGAGGAGGAGGACTCGGAGCAGGGAAAAGGTCACAAACATCTCAGCAAGACAAAATGGTGGCACCGTTACCGGCAGGGAGGGGGAGTGGAGTTGAGAGAACTTGGATGAACTGTTGGATTTGAAGACAAAAGTGATGGGAGGTGCCTGGGGTCGATAAATAAAAGTATATATTGAACTCGGCGTCTGACAGAGGGAAATAAAGATGAACTTAGTCTTTGGCGTGTTCAGTGAGAAGAAAAGCAGCGAGAAATCCATGATGGGGTGGGTGGATAAGATGGAAGAGTGATCAGAGGGAGAGGAGGTGAAGGAAGTGCTCCCACAATCATTAACTTTCCAAGAACGCCCTCGGGCTGCAGCCCGGCCGAAAGCTGGCTCTGCCAGCAGGTCTGCGAGCGCACCTGCCGGTCCCAGAGCGCCTGCAGTTAACGGCGAGAAGGTGGGACAGACAGAATCTGTCCGTGCACGGAGCACGGCTTTGAGGGGCAGCGATGCTGCGCTTCAGAGCTTAGATCATTGAGAGGGTAAAGCACGTTGCCCTGGGGTATCAGCACACAATGGTTTTAGACCTGCAGAAATGCTGTTGATTTCTGATTATAGATCTCTTTTCCTCCCCTCCCTTATCTTTCCCCTTTTTTTTCTGCCCCTTTCCTTTTCCTCTGATAAATTATTATAATGTCTAAGCCAAATTACCCATCAGAGAGACCTCTCTACCAGCTCAACTGATTTCAGAGCCGGCCTGAGCATAGAGACCCAGCAGAAGCACAACTGTGAAATTTCAGCTTCACCAAGTCAGGTTCCTGCTAATTACATGTGAATTTCTGCTGGTTTGGTTTCCTTTTTCTTCCTCTGGCATCTCTTTTTTTGCTGCTGGTGCTAAATACCTGATGGCAGCCTTTACCTGTCCAGGAAAATGGGGATATCTGGGGATGAAAGGTCTTATGACTAAAGCTACTGATTAGTCCTTGATAGAGATGAACTTAGTTCTGGTCTTAACTGTGAGTGAGCAGTTGCTGCAGTAGCACTAGAACTGACTATTAACGAGCTCATCCCAATCCAGGAGGCTGGGGTGAATTGAGCCTTCCAGCAGCCTGCTGTGGGGCGAGTCCCGCTCTGCTTCCATTTGCTGTCTTTAATTTACCCCTAGATAACACTATTTGCAACCCTTTTCTTTCTCCATTTGGTCTTCTTCAGAGCACCAGTTCTCTCTTAGTGCTGTTCGTGCTGCTTCTAAAATAACAAAAAAGAGTTCTTTCTGTGTGTTCCAAAGTCAAGGCTTCAAAGAGAAAAGCTTTTCTGTTACTGACAATGACTTGTAAACAGTTGGTTTGAAGAATTTCATCAGAGGAAATTTCTGATTTCCTTCTGCTCTCAACTGGAAGAAGAGGTGGAGGTTTTTTTAAGGTGGAGGGAAGAGGGACTCTGAAGAAAAAATATATCATGTAGACAGTGAGTTGTGATTGCTGTTGGATTTCTCAGGGGTTTTTTTTTTGAATTGTGATGTAGCTTTCATATAGCACATCAGAAAAGAGCATGAGCGTGTGAACTTGGTCTTTAATTAGAGGTGTCAACCACTAAGAGCTGGATTCGCTCAAGAATGCCCCTGCTCTGTAACTGGTCCTGCAGCACTTTGTGCAATCGGTTGCTCACACGTACTGTAGCTCAGCGAGCCTGAGAGGAATCATCTCTTCCAGACACTTTGTTAGACAAATATTGAAGCATCCTTGTAAATAATCATTTGAGGTGCTTGCCAGCCTCAGTAACTTAGTGCTGTTCACCAGCAGTGTTGCTGGTTGTGCTCCGCCCACTCTCTGCTGGTTTGTTTTGTCCACTTTTTATTTTGTTTTCCAGCTGTTCTGATTTCAAAGCTTCCTTGTGGATAACAACAGAAGCAAACCATTCCGTGAGGATAGTAATGTGCAAAATATCATTCAGTGATGCTTCGGGGCCTTGGTTCACGATACCTTGCTCCGTTTATGGAGCAGGCTGAGTGTGTGTGAAAATCACGGGCTCAAGTTCTCAAGGTTTCAGACGACCTCTTTTTTTTCTCATTTTGATCTGTGAGATTTCACACCCCCCTGTTTGGGTTTCAAAGCTCCACTCAGACAAAACCACAGTTTCAGGTGATTTCTAGCTAAGACGGGACCTCGCTCGAAGCTCTTGAGCTTGTGCAGGGCCCCTGCAAAAACAGTTGGTGAATTTGAGGTGAATTCTGCTTTTTCCCCAGAGCTATCCAAGTGTCTCCAACCAAACCATCCTAGAATGTGACAGGGTACCCCTACAACACAGCTGTGAAATGAAACAGACCACTTGTGTCATGCTGGACTTTGCCATAGTCTGTTTGCAGGATGACTTAATTTCAGTGGTTGCTGCTGTATAAATTAATGGTACTGGGAGGATAGTGGGCTGCTGCTTATTCAAACCATTAAAAACCTTATGCTATATACCCAAACTATTCCGTGCCTTCGAAGCAGTGACTGAACACTGACGATTCACCTCAGTTTTGCTTTCCAAAGGATTTCTGTGGGAGCTGTTTCCACTTTGTGTTCAGGTGTGTCCCCCTCCTGCCCCTCAAGGTGCTGTCTACTCAACCTCATGAGCTAATCTGAGCTCAGTGAGGCCAAGACTAGTACTTTAGTCTCAACAACAGGCAACAGCTTTAGTCAGCCTCCGTGTTCCTAGAGGTTCCCTGAGATAAAGCAGAAGTTATTTTAGCTTGAGTAAATTCAGGGTTTTTCAATCCACAGTGAGAACACTTTCTGTTGTTTTCTTTTTCTTACAAAGTCCAAAGTGTGTATGTAACGTGTGACGTAAATTGGTGGTTCCTGACTGGGCTTCCCATCGTCTGTTCCCTTGGCACGAGGCCTGACCGTGGCAGTCCTGGTGGGTTCTGGCAGGGGGAGGGTGACGTGCGAGCGTACGGTTCTACACGTTCACTGTGGGAACGGTGCTTTGGTTTGGCCCAGATCTGTAGGTGGCTGTTGCTCCCCAGAGCAGCCCTCACCACAGGTGTTCTCGCCTTCGCAGCCTCAGAGCATGTGGGGCAGGGGAAGGGCTCCGGCACGCGAAGGCCGCCGAGAACCTGCAGCCTCGTCTTGTAAATGCGGGGAGCTGGCGACCCCAGGGCTGCTGCTGTGCGGTGGCTACCCCGGGCTGTGGGGTTCAGCTCTTGGCTACGTGCACTAGCAGGCTTGAATGGTCTGAGGCTCGTTTGCTGAAGGAAACTCCTCGATTCCCTTTCTCTTTTGCCTTAGAAAAGGGAACTGTGTTTAGGGTGGGAGAAGAAGGCAGGAGAGGCCCTGGTTGTGGTCCAGAGCTGGCCTGGTCCTGAGCTCTGCAGGGATTTGGTGCCGGGGATTGAAAGTCTCAGCTGACAACATCACTCCAAGATTCCTCAGCCTGACCTTATACTTGATTTGTTGCTGTCATCACCGTGTTTTAATTTTTCCTTCCCTTTGTTCCTACCTTTTCGTTTTTCTCTGTCTTGAAGTAGATGGGAAAGTGTTATCGTATCCCATGAGATCTGGAGGGAATTAATTGCTGGTAAAAGCATGTTAAGAGCTTTTGATGACTGAAGTAATTTGCAATGACACAGGGTCTGGTAGGGGTAGAGGGAAATCTAAGTCTAGGGAAAAAAAGGAGTTTCTGTACTAAGGAGGCCCACGAATGAGGAGGATGGAGTCTTGCCATCCTCTGCACTCAGAGGGCTTTTCCTCATGCTGGTGGTACCCTGGGTGGTTTTTAAAATGAGCTGTTTTGAGTGAGTTGCAGAATGGATCATCAAAAACCTTGGTATGGAAAGCTCAGCATCTTTTCTGCTTCTATGTCATCAAACTTACTTTACTGTTTTAAGAAAGAAAATGTGCTAAGTCTCTTTCTGGTAAAACAGGGGTTTTCTTTAGGTCACAACCCTTTAATCCTTTTTTTTTTTTTTTTTTTGTACATGGACTTTTAAGTATTTGAGGGGTTTTGTTTGGAAGGGGAATCCTTTGCACGCTAGCGAAATTTTATCTCACCTTCAGCCACACAGACTGTCAGTGAATTTTGGGTGTTGTAGCTATAGGACTGGTCTCCAAAACAATTGTAACCCTCCGCCTCTTGCTCACGGACAGCTCCAACGTGTGTGCTTGGAGGTACTGCTATCCAGGATCTTCAGATTATGGCTAAGAGCTGATTTTAGTCTCTTTATTAATTATATCTACCACCCAGCTTCCTCCTTTCTATTTCTTGTTTGGAATGCTGCACTGCACATAATTCTCCCGTCTTTCTTCTTTCTGTAGCTGTCATTGATAGCAGATGACCCATGTATTTCCTCTTCTCCTGTTCTTCTACAGATTGCTGATGAGCTGGGAAATGAGAAGTTCTGTCTCGACGCCAGCCAGAGCGGAGCTGGGAACTGGCTGAAGTACATCCGCGTGGCCTGTTCCTGTGATGAGCAGAATCTGGCCGTGTGTCACGTTAACGACCAGGTAATGACTCCGGCAATTACTCGGTTGCTTTGCTCACCTCACCACTTCCACAGACACTGGGGTGGGTGGGCCAGAGGACACACGTAGTGGCAGCACTGAATGGAAGATTCATCTGTTCAGCAGCTCTGCTGCAGCGTCCCTGAGATGATCTAAAACCCCTGGCCTCATGGGAGCTTCCAGTCACCGACTCCTTTAGTGGTGGGGGAGACCTGGTGCGAAACATGGGTTTTGGTAGCAAAAAAATGGGGTGGAACCAGTGGTGGTATTTCATTGCCATCAAAACTGTAGGAAGCTCTTGTTGCCAGCTGGCAGTGGTGGGCCGGGAGCGTGACTCCCAGCTGCAAACTCGGTTGGTGTCTGTATTTAGAGGGCAGTGAGTGGGAGATGATTTGGGAGTCTGCTCAGGAGGGAGAAAAGCAAAAAGCAAAGAGAAATGCTAGTGGAGCAGGCTCTAGGTGGGGGTGTGGGCGAGGGATATTACATGGAATTAATAGGATTTTGATAATGTTAGCTAATGGTTGTAAAGTCCTTTGAAGCTTAAACCCAAAAATGGATTCAAGATGAGCAATCCAACTTGGGAGTTTCACAAACCTCAAATTGAGTACAATTCAACTCGAAGTTACTGTTTCAGACTCACTTAAATGAGAAATGCAGTCTTAATGTTATTACCAGTTAGCAAACAGGCGGCATATTTGGATGCACGCAAAAAATGAGCTGAGGATGGAAAAATACACTTCTGATAAAAACGTGTGGCTGTCAGGGTGAATCTGAAGCGAGCCAGCTCCAGTAAAACCAGCACAGCTCAGGGTGTGCTGCACGTCAGCCCCCACTGTGAGTTTAGTTTAAAATGCTTCTGAGTAACTTAACTTTGAGTGCAGGGGAAAAAAAACCAACAAACCAAAACCAACAAACCAACCAAAACCAGCCAAACCCCAGAATATCACAAATGTTCATGATTTAAGCAATTGAGAAGAGATCGAGGCACAAAGCTCCAAATTTTCAGCCTGCATAATTAAAATGAGCTGCTGATTGCTTCGCTGCCCACTCAGCCCTACTCACAAGTGCTCTTACAACCAGGAGCCTTTTAGCCAAGAGCCAACATTTACCATCAGCTCCATGTCTTAGCTGTGGGCTGCTCAGCGCTTTCTGTGAGACACTCGGGGCTGCTCCCCTGTCTCCGTGGCATGGGATGACAGGATGAGTATCTCAGGGGTCACTACATTTCCTCTCGCCTCTTACTTTGGTGTTTTACCGTCCGTCCTTCTGCACGGAGATGTGCGGGAGCCTGCGACTGACCCGGCTGCTGTGCTGTGGGTCCTGCAGCTGCTCTGACCACGCACCGTGGACTGAGGGATTCCTTTTTGGACTCCCAGGTGGTTCAGCATGGCCAATGCAACTGCATCCGCTCCCTAATGCTGCCCAGCAGTTTGCGTGTTACCATGGCTCTCACCGGCGAGACGCGATCGCTTCTTAGCAGCACCATTCTGCTCAGGTGACTTCTTCCTAGGACTCATCCTTGCGAAAGGCTTCTGAAGCTCTTATCAGATTTTTTACCCAAAACCCCAACCCAAAAGTTTTTCTACTGCTGCTGGTAAAAATTGTAGTAACAGCTTCAACACCATTCAATGTTTTTAATTTGGGTTTCTTAAAAAAAAAAAAAAGTCTTGTACTGGGTAAAGCAACTGGGTTCCTACAGGTTTTTTTACATGAATGCCTGTTTCTTCTTTTCAGAACGTTAACTTGTGCACTGCTGCCTTTTCCCAGGTTGTTACAAATGCTTAGCTTAAGGACTACATAGATACAAAAACTGGCAGAAACTTGAAGGCTGTATTGCGTTTTATTCTAAGGCCAGTCCACTGCGTGCCCTTCTGCCCTTGTCCCTCATCCGGAGGTTTTTGGTTGTGCATATTTTTAGTGCACAGAGCAATCTGACTGGGAAGAACAGCTGCTTATCACACTCATCTTCTGTTCTTGATTTTTTTCTCTGTAATGACCACTCTTTTACAACTTTTCAATAAAGAAATTTACCAAAAGTCACATAAAAGGGGGTGGATACCAAGCAAATGCTTCTTTAGGAGGCAGAAAAGGTGCAGAATATAATGGAACAATAGCAAAGCAAAATGTTTGCTCCCCCTGAGCCTTCTTTCCCGAAAGATTGAAGAGTCTTAGGTCAGGCCAGCTGGTGGGAATGAAAAAATCCCATCTAAGAAGCAGCAGATGATGGTGATTGATAGCTAGAGGCACTGGATGCTTGGGGAGGGAGGAGTGCAGTCAGAGGAAGGGTTTAGTAGTTCCTGAGTTATTGATTATGAGCCTGTGGACTCCTTGGAAGGGCAGCAGTTTTGAGAGCGATCAGCAGCACGGTGGAATCTGTGGATTTGTGTGTGATTATTTCTAAAGGAGACAATTGAATGATGTTTGTTCTGGAATTTCTTACTCATTTTATGTTTTGTCTCCTGCTACACAAAACCAAGTCTCGCTGCTTTCTCTCCTGGAAAGATTCTGGTGTGTGTTGGTGGTTACTTCTTTTATTGAAACTGATAATGAATGGGGAAGGAAGGGGGAGATCTTGGGAAGGGGAGATCTGGGAAGGAGAGATCTCAGGCCCTTATGAGAGTGACTTCTAAAGCCAGAAGCGTGTTATAAATATTCAGAGTGACTAAGCATTGCTGATTTCTACCTCATCCTATCTCCTGTCGCTGCCATTTGTAGCTTTATTTCATTTCCCATTGCTAGCAGGGTACATATTTTGCTGTAAGAAGGACTTCAGAAAGAGGGAGAAAGGCTTTTATCTTTCCTCTTCAGTAGGCATGCAAAGATTTGGGTTTTGTTTGTAAGCACATAAAGAAAAGAAAAGCTTTTGCAATAAAAGATTACCCAGAAAATAATTAAGCAGCGTTGTGATGATAGGAGCCTGGACAAGCTTTTAATCAAAACCATTTGTTTTTCAGGAAAAAAATAAACACGTTTACATGGGGAGATGGTCCTTTGTGCCTCCCCCCACCAGACCACTTTTTGTTCTTCTTTATGTTCCTGTAACTTGGGAACATTCCCAGGAATGTACAGAGAAATTTCCTGGATTTTTAGTGAGTAATTGACAGAAGAAACTGCATCTCTGAATATATTTTTTTTCCAATTTACAGATTAAAATACTGTTATTCAAAAAGAGTTCAGTTGAGACATTTCATTAACTGTTTTTGAATTGTGAAACCAATTTTCACATGTAAAATAATTTTAGCTAGCTTTCTTTTATATTTATTCTTACTTGATAGAAGATCCTTGATTGACTGAGATAATTGTGTTTTGGAAGGAGAACTGGAAACGAATGGCAGAAAAATGATACAATTTGCTAAATGCATCTGGAAAATGATACATGACTTGTGTTGTGTTTGTTCATGTTGCTACTGCTGCCTTCACGGGGCAAATACTTCAGCAGTTTATTTGTTCTTATGCAGGAGACTAATATTAAACAGAATCTGTGTAATAAATAAAATAGCCCTGAGCTTGCTTTTGGGATGAGAGCTGCTGCTTTTATTTTTGTTACATATATTGGAAAGAAAAAAAAAAAAAAAGAAGTAACAGGAGCTACAATAATGGGAAAACAAAAAAGAATTGGCCTCTGTTTAATAAGCCCCTCTTACATGTTTGCACATAATAGAGATATTTTATATGTATTTTACATACATATTTGGTGACTGCGTTCAGGATTCCTGGGGATGTAATACAATGCCTTAAGAGGAGGAAATAAAAAGCAGTGTGGCTTAGCTGAAACAAAAGGAAGGCGATTCCAAAGGAGGAAAACATCTGAACAAAAGCAAAATGTGCAGCCCCATTCTGGCCAGAAATGCACGAGGCCAAACTTGTGCACGGTCGCTCCTCCCGGAGCCGGCCAGGCACATGCAGGGGTCTGAGCGTTGTCTGAGACCGAGAGCAGGTAGAGATACTTGCCTTCTTATTTCACAGGGTTGCAAGGGCTGTTAACTATTTGCAAGACAACATAAAGCAACCGCTTTTCAGCTCGTTTTGAGTTGTCTTTGTCCATCACTTCTGCTGCACGCCGATGCAATTAAGGGGGTGTGTTCTGCTCTTTTAGGTAAACACTGGAGCTGTTTTCTCAGCTCTCGAATGCCCTTTATTTTCCTAAATGCACACGTGTTGCTGCAGTGAAGCGGAGATAAATAGCAGACATAACTCATACAGCAAGTAAACAGGGCTGTTTCTTGGGAAAGATCCCCAAATAATGGGGGAATACTCAAGACTTTTCCGACTTGATGTGTTTCATCTCCATCTATATCGCCTTGATACTGGAAACAGTTAAAAGGTTAATGGTTTCTGAGCTGTCCCTGTCTCAAGACCACTGTTTCTCAGGGAAAAGATGTTCAGCTTTGATGACTTTGTGCCCTGCTCTGAGTGGAATCACCCGCAGCATGGGATTGTGTGTCGTGGTTCTGCATTATCGATACTTTTGGTAATTGTCCCAAATCGCTTGGTTATTGCTGCAAAATGTCAGAGCCAGTGCCAGCTTTCGAGGGCACCGAGCTCACATCCACAGGAGCACGTAGAGCAGAGAGCTGTGTATCAAGCTCAGACTGGAAAAGGATTCCTCTGGGTTGGTTTGGGTTTGTTTTTTGGTTTTTTACTTTTGTTTCCCCCCTTCTTTCCTTAATGCCCCGTGCTTAGAAGAATTTTGATAGAAATCAAGAAATGTGTTTTCAGTCAGCTGTGAGAGCACCCAAACTCTCGTTGTAGTGTTAACTATTCTGTGTTAAATAGAACCGACTGGTAATTAGAAGTGACCCTTTTGTTGGGAGAAATAAGAAATGATAATGTGTGGAATTTTTGTGTAAACGATGAACATAAATGATTTATGAATGCAAGTGCTCTGAGGGGTTAGTAAATCTGATCTTTTTCGCTGCACAACAAATAAAAGAGGAAAGGAAACACAGCAATAGTTTTAATTAATTCAGACCATCAGTAGCGTGATTGCAAGATGAAGTTAATTATTATAATGAAATGTTTGATGAAATTAACGTGACTCCAGCAGAATACAACTTTCCCCTAATCATTAATGAAGCCAGTACTATATTTTTTCAAAGACTGCAGCAGGCAGGTTTTCATCTGCAAGAAGCTACTTTGTTCTGGGAACAAACAGGAGAGGTAAAGGAGTTAGAGATTACGGTACAGTGGCAGCGTTAGCCAATTAGTGTCAGGATTCTGAAGGATTTTTCCAGTGTAAATCTGTGACTCTATCTGTGGACTAGGCGTACGTTTTAGATCGTGGTTTATATTTTAATGCTCGTTTGGTTTTGGGTGACTAGCTGAAAGAGAGATGCCCATTAATAGCTATTTTGGGTGCTTTCCTTTTTTTTCCTCTTCGCTAGCTGCAAGTGATGGCACATTACAAGTTCTGTTTTTCTCAGGCAAGCCCTAAGCTCTGTGCTTATTGCAAGTCTTTCTTTTGTTTTTCAGGAAGGTTTTCCATTAAACGCAGTGTGGTTTAGTCCTGGGAAAGGCTTTTCTTGTTGAACGAGCAGGAAGGAGAGAGAGTTGTAGTGAAAATGAAAAAAAAAATAACGAGAAAAGGGAGAATTTTATACCACTCGCCGTTTGCAGTGGGATCCATAGAAATTAACTGTCTGATGTATGTGGACGGGTTAGATGCAATCTCTCAGAAATATGTTCACCTCCTTACATCAGCAAGTCCCTTGCTTGTCTGTTTTGCACCGCTCAGGATTTTTCAGCTGAGGATCTCAAAGCTCTGCACAGTGAGGATCCTGGGGTCCTTGCAGCTGCACAAATTCACTTTTCCTGGTTGTTTATCGGCTAGATGACGGCGGGATGAGGATGGATGTGTCTTCAGGGGAAGGATTGGGTACAAAGCCGTGGAACGTGGCAATGAAAATCATGTTAAGGATTGTGGCAAGTGTGAGGATGGGTCCCTGCAGTTTGGGATGTCCCGGGAATCACAAGCAGATTTAATTTCTCTTCTTAAATGTTTGTTTTTGTGACCGTGTCACAAAAGCTGCCGCTTTGAAACTCACAAGAAGAGATTTCACAGTTTTTTCTGTTGGGCAACATTAATCTGTTTGTACACGAGGTATTAATATATTTCAGTGAAGTTTGCAGCTGAAATTGCAGGGGGTTTAGAGCTCGCTTGGGAGAGGAAAAAGGGAGGCAGCTGGAGAAATCAAACACCCGGTGCTGACCTTATTTTACCAAAAGGCTTTTTCAGAGGCCACCCCGCAGTCGGTGGGGCCGCGCTGCCTCGGTACCACGGTCCTCTGGTGCCGACTGTCCCTCGTCCCGTCCCCGCTGGCCCCGGGCACTGCGGCAGCAGCTCCCCGAGCCCGGCTGCCCGCGGGCCGCCGCCGCTCCGGCCCCAACTTCCCCTTCGCTTCCCTCCGGTCCGCGGCTCCCGGCCCCGCGCCCCGCCAGGGAGGAGCCCCGGCCCCGCGGGGGATGGACTCGGGGAATGGCCTCCGCCGCCGGAGCGTCCCGGAGGCTGCTGCGCTTCGGCCGGAGCGAACAGGTCAGGCGTCCCCCGTCCCTCCCGGGCTGCCCCCCCCGCGCTCCGGCTCGGCCCTCGCCGCTCGGCAGCGGCCGGTGCCCCGGCGGCTCCGCGGGTGTCGGGCGGCCGGGGCCGGTGGGACCCCGCGGGCGGCGGACGTGGGGCCGTGGGCGGGCGGAGCCCGCCCCCTGCTGGGGCTACCGGGGCCCCGGGCTACCGGCCACCGGCCCCGCTCCCGCCGCCTTCCCGGGACCCCTCCACCAGCGAGTTGTTGGCTCGGTCTGTGCCGGGGAAAGGCGGGAGTGCCGGGGCGGGCGCTGCCGGGGCTGCTCGCCCTCGGTAAAGCCCTCGGCCAGCCCTGCCCGAGAGGGGCTCGACGGGCACCGGGCAGCGAACCCCCCCGGGGAGCGCATCCTCCCGGAGCGGCACCTCCGCGGGCACCGCGGGATGAGAGGCAGCGCTGTTGAGAGGCGCACGGGGCGGGTGCTGCCGAGATGCAGTCTCGGGGACACAGCACTGGCCGGTTTCACCTTTGTTTGTGTCGCGGATTGTTACTCTGTTGGGAAGTCCCTGGCCTCAGTCTGAAGGAAAAGTTCTGAGCAGTAGCCGGATTCTTCTGTACCCACCGAACCGTGCGAGGCTGCTCCGGGAGCAAGACTTCGGCAGCGTCAGCGCTTGGGATGGAGCGGGCGAGTCAGGAGCAGCAGGCACCTGCTGATGTGCTCGGAGACACGTGTCTTCAGGCCTCGTGCTCCCGTGTGAAGGAATGGAAGGGAAATGCATCGTAGGGAAACTATTAACGTAGCCCACGGCGGTGTGTAGGAGTTTTGTGTCTTCGTTCCTCATAAACGGTAGATTAGCAGAAGCTGAGTGGCAGCCAGTCTAGGGAATCGTTCTGGTGATACCCTGAGAAAGTCAGGCATTGCTGTTAAAGGCAGAGCTAAAAAAACTTTGCAGTTAATAACTGTTACTGATTGAATTCTCACAATAATCCTGTTAGAAGAGGACAGGCTCCAGCCAGCATCCTCTAAAAATGTGGAAAACATAGGGAAGATACGAAGTCTTTCGGACTTCGTGGAGTTCTGGTCCTCCTCTTTGTCAGTCACACAGACTCTCATCCCACTGTTGATTTCCTGCTGCTGCTGATTTTCACTGTTGTCCTTGTGGAAGTCTGCATGAAATTCCTCCCAGCTGAAGTTACAGAGCTTGGTCTCCACACCAAGAGCTGCCCCAGCCACTGCATCGCCACCACGAGCAGCATGTGGCTGGGAATAGGATCTGATTGCCCATCGGTACGGGGTCCCAGCGGCTCTGCCTGCTGTCAACACACTCTTCCTCCCCATGGACTCCACCATTCTGTCAGAAGGAATGAGGCTGTTGGAGTCCGCTCAGACGTAACCCTGCTGTCACTGGGTGCATGGCCACGGTTTCTGTCTGGTTTGGGGGTGGAACAGTAAGGATGGCTGTGTGGTGCGTGTGAAAAGCATGCACTAAGATGCTGATGCCTTGCAACATTGCACTTCATTGCATCTCAGATAAAGGGGGTTTCTTTCTCATTGTATTATTTTCTAAGAAATGCATTCTTGGAGCGTGACAATTCATTCTGGTTCAGGAAACCTGTGTGAGGCCTGGGTGTCCTTTAAACCACGTTCAGGAGGTGAACAGTGCTGTCCTTGGTGCACCTCAGAAGGTCCAGGTTCTGTGTGAGACAGGAACTCTGAATGGGGATAAACTGCTCATCTGGAATGGTTCAGATCTGGTCTTTAGGGGTCGGATCCTCAGGTTCTAGGTAGAGTAATACACCAAATGATTCCGTGAAGATCTTGCTAATTCTGCTCTCTAATCATTGGGCCAGTTTTGGCTTAGAGAAGCAGAGGCTTAAATGCATCAATTCCATCAGTTTAATCTTCCCTTGGCTATCGCAGACTCACTGAGCTTATAGGAGGTAGGGAAAACAATGGGAAGATTTGGTGCAATTGAACAAGAGAGGCTGTTACTGTAAATACTGCTTTATTGTCCAAGCCACGTGAAACGCTGACACACGTAGAGTAAAATAAAGGCAGGAAAAAAGAGCTCTCAGTAGCAATTATCACACAAACCAAGTGACAGCCTCCCCTATTAGCTGGCATAATTTGAGTTATTGGTTAAAATGTAAAATGCAAGTTTTTGCATATTTAACATGTCTCTCAATTTTTGTTTCTGATCCCCAGATCTATTATAAAGTTATTAAAGAAATTGAGCCAGGAGAAGAGCTCTTGGTGTATTTGAAGGAAGGTGGTTATTCACTTGGGAACATGGCGCCCAGCATGGAAGGTAAGGCCTCGTTTTGCTAGACAGGACTTTTCTGCACCTCTCACCAGCAAACATGGGAATGTTGAGAGCCTCAGTTAGTGCTGAACTGGGAGAAAAAACTGATCCGGTACCTGCCCCTTCTGGAACTGTTACTGTTTGATGCACTGCAGAAACCTCGCCTCAGGTGAAGGAGTTTGTAAGCCCAAAGCCATCTGGACGTGCAAAATTCTGCTCCATTTTCTAGGGTTCTTAGTTGCCGTGATGCTTGGTGATGGTGAAAGTTAGAGAAAAATGCAAAAGGCAGAGGAATTTTCTCGAGTGAAGGGATTATTAGGGATATTACTTACATCTCTTTCTGTTCATTGAAGGTAGAGCCTGTTGCAGGTTTTTCATTAGAATTTGATGAGTAATTTCTATAAATATATTCTCATCTACCAGTTATTTTTAAACTATAAGTTGGAGATACTGTTCTACATAATTAATTGATGAAATTCAAGCTGTCTCACAGGGACGTCCTACAATCCATTTGTTTTCTTTCACCTGTGTACAAATATAATTTTCAGATTAAAATTTGCAGTGAAACTCCTTAAAAAGAGTGTGCATGCAATATGCACAATTAGTTTGTAATGTTTCTGTAAAAAAAAAAAAAAAGGATAGTTGGAGGATTAGTGCTGCTGAAAGCACCTTTGGCTGAAGGTCCGTGGGTGAAGTGAATGAACAGGCAGCACAGCAGCTGCTGTCGCACAGAGGTGACAGGTTTGGGATTATTTTTTCAGTGTTCTCCCCCCCCAAAAACTAATCATTTTTCTTGAGACTGACACACAGAGATGAGTAATTTCTGTCTTCACAGTGATGAAGTAACAGATAGCGGTTTTATGATGTCAGGGAGAAACCAGAAAGAACACTCACCATTATTTTTCACTTCTAATTTGCTTTTATCTGAACAAGCAAAAAGTGCTCCTTGTTTTCAGTTTCTCTCATTATGTAACATTTATCTGTATCTTTCTGGTAATGTCTAGGGCTTTTGCCACATAATTGCTTTCAAATTATAATAGGCCAACGTTAAATATTTGTCTTCTTAATACTTTTTACTTTCAGTAATGGTATCTTCCTGCTGCCTCACACCCCCATTTCGATTCTGATTTAACAAGAAAGAAAATGCAAAATTGTTCCACACAAAGATAATTATCATAAAAATCTTTTATCCAAACCCCAGCCAAACACAGCAGACCCCTTATCACTGCAGGAATTTTGAGTAGGGCACTTGAACTCCTTTGAGATTCAAGTCTGGTAGATTAGCATGTAGATGCCACATAATTGTGTTCCCCTTGGTTTCTCTGAAAGCTATTAGGCACTGATTTATTTTTCTGTTACATTCCTGCTTTGTCCTGAGTGTTACTGATGGAACTTAAGATAGGCACATATAACCGTGGATTTGACAAACAAGACATAGAGAACAGGCAGCAATTTTTTTGTAACTGGATTTTTCTTTTCTCTTTATCCCCTTCTCCCCGTGAGATGCTGAACTAGTAACCTTTTTTGAAGGGCAATATTTGCATTTGCAGTGCTTAAAGAAAGGAGAAAACTTTAATGAGAACTTGCTTTGAAAGGCAGTATTTTTATGTTTGGTGCTCAAAGATGGGGGAAAAAAACCCAACGAAACAACCCCACTTTAATGAACCTGAAGTCTACAAATCAGGTGTCTGATATAAAGACACAAGATAGATACCAGGTCGTCTTACTTCGGTCCTGAGCTTCCTTTGATACTTAGGATTCATGTTTCAGGGTGATGGTCTGGCCCTTCGTCTCCAGGTCAGCTCCTTTCCCTGCAGTATTTATTGAGAAGTCTGATCTCTGATCTTCTGCAGTTCGGAGTTGGGAACTGAGGAATGGGTGTTGGGTATTGATATGACATCATCAGCTGCTCAGCCAGCCAGTTCTTCCTGTTTAACAGTTTAACCTCTTTAAGCATCAAAATAGCACTTGCAACCAGTGGCAGCACGTTTAACATGTGACTACCAGGCTTTTAATCGTATTTCTGTCAGTCTCTAGTTCAGTTCTTCTTTCTTTCTTTTCTTACCATCCATCTTTTCTCCCTGTGAACAAGCTGTGGTGTGTGATGGTGGAAGCAGAATGTTGCTACCTAAGTGCAAACCTGTACAAAATAGACAGTTTTGTCAGTTCAGTGACATGCAAGGGCTAGGGCTGTAAGGTCTGTGGAGTTCTGACAGTATGGGAATGCAAAAAACCCGTGTGCCTCAGCTGAGCTGTCTTCTTTCTTACAGTTCTTCATACGTCTGATGGGGCAGCTCTCAGCTTGTGTAGACGTAGCTATGCCAGCTTCTACTGACTGTGTGTCTTTTGTGTGAGATCTGTGTTTCTGCTGACAAAGGACAAGGAGAATCAGAAGCAAAATCTCTTCTCTAACAGATCTTGCTGAGGCTGCAGTTAGTATTGATGTATTTCATCTTTCTACCTACTTGGTAATCTCACAGAAAGGACAAAACCATGTTATCCTCCTTGATAGCAACACGTAGCGCTCTATCGGGTTGGATATGATGGGAGAGGCTGCTTGTAAGTTGTCCATCTTTAGCCAGGTATGTAGTAAAGTATTCTCCATGGCTAGTTTTCCAGTCTCAAAGTGGATTTCTGGTTCCTAGAGGACAGCTCGGGTGAAATAAGATACAATTAATCATGTAAATCTCAAACTGAAGTAGGAAGAATTTAGTGTGGATTTGCAGAAGGTATTTTGATGCATTTTCTCTGAAGTGAAAAAAACAAAAAGGGGAAAAAAAAAAACAAACACCCTCTTTTTTTGCTCCATTCTGAGTTTTCAGGTCAGCTGAATTACCATTTTGAGCTTGAGAGATGGTGGGAATTAAGCAGGAGCTTCCTAAGAGGTGAAGGTACCTGGGAGCAACCAGTCCTTCTACAAAAGCCTTCCTGCCTTGAGCCTTTGCTGTATTTACCAAAGAGCAAAGAGGGGAGAGGTTTGATCTGGGGGGTGAATTCTGAGGTAGACACACACACCATGCCAGAGCTGTTCCACGTTGTCTGGAGTTAGCGAGGCATTTATCCGGTTACTCCACAGTTCAGTGGGCTGCATGAGTCAAATGAGCTTCTCTCCACGTACGTCTCCAGGAGTAGAACACAGAACAAAAGTAAGTTCGTGTTTATTAGTGCCAGTGACACTTGGGAGTACAGCTTGACGTCTGAGACTGTGAACACTGAATGTTGTAGCAGATGAAGGCTTGTTTCAGAGCTAATGTGCATTCATTAATCATGAGGAGAGATGGCATGATGAGATTATTGCCTCAGCCCATGCGGTGCCTGCGTTCGGGACACTTGATGCTGTCAGGCTTGTCTCTTCTCACCCGAGTGAGGGATGTGTGGGGAGTGAAAAGGTAGCTAAACACACCTAGTCATAGCCTCTGCCCCCCTCACTTGCTGCTTTTGCTCTGAGAATGTTGTTGGTCCATAGATGTGTGCAGATGAGACATTAAATTCTGCTAGGTGACGCTGTGCGCCTCGTGCTGCTGTTACACATAAAATGCAATAACAAGACCTATCGTGATATTACAGTTATTAACATTTTTTTCCCCCCCTCATAAAAAGTAGTTTGGATTATTTTAGTGGTAGGTTACACACAGTCTCTCAATGCTGCTAGGTAGTTTTTTATATCCTGGTTACCAGCTTTCCCTCCCCGGGGACGTAAACCATGTGAGATACATATTGGTACTGTTCTGCAAAGTGCTGGTGAACAGAATTTCTCTAAGGAGTAGAGCAGGGCCTGATGCACTTCACTGTGGGGCTGCTGATAGCAATTTCAGAGCGTGCCATCTGTCAGAACCAGCTGAAAAGGGTTTACAGGTATTTTCTTCCCTTGGGTCTCCTTTTTCAGCCAAAATCCCTTTTTTCCTCCCAAAAGGAAAATGTCAACCTGTTGGATTTTCTTTCTTTTTACATCCCTCTCCTCTGCAGTTCAGGAAATCGTATAACATCTCTGTATTTTATTCATTCCTCGAGTAAACGGGGTATGGTACCACTAGACGTGCTGCTGGATAAATAGCAAGGCTTCGCTGATTGAGTCTTGCTGATATTTTCTTTCTCAGCTGCGTTTGACTTTTTCCAGCTCGTGGGCATGTTGATATTTTCCGTGTAGGTGTGGACCACTTTGGGTTTCATCTGCCTACATACTTTGCTGTAGCAGCTTACGGGGTCTCGTCTGTCTTAGTCACCACAGAAGCAAGTCACAGACGGGGGCACAGGTTGGAAACCACAGCCTGGGTTTAAATGAGAGAAACAGAGAAAGGAGATTATGGCCTGAGAGCAGGCGGGGAAGCGGCGGTCGCTGGGTGTGACACTGCCTGCGCTTGTGCTCCTGTCACACTGTTAACAAAATTAACCCTGATCTCTATAAAACACAATTTCAGACCTTAAAGTGTTTGCAATTGTGCAAAACTTCGGGCAGACAAGCGCATGGGGTACTTTAAACCAAGGCTTTGCTGAAAGGTTGCAGATTTTGAAGGTTGCAGGGAGAAGCAGCCACGAAGACTTGAGTGCCACCCATGTTTTACCCTGTTGTCCCCTTTCCCAGAGCAGCAGCACCTGGGGGTGGATCAGCTCCATCAACTGTGGCTTTTGGCTGCATCTCTCAGAGCATTTCCCTCTGAGCTAACAGATTTTAGCACAAATTTCCTTTTGAAAATAAAGTTATCAGAAAAAGAGAATAAAACTTAATAGGAAGCAGAGCCCCGGAGGAGGAGGGCAGAGGAGGACAGGGCGATGCGGCACCGGTGACAGAGTGGTGGCTGAAAGCTGCTGTGTCAGGCTGGCTGCTGGGTGGAGGAACCCGGAGCTCTCCCAACTCCCTCGCAGAGCTTGTTCTCCTGGAAAATTTACAGCTCTGAGCTGATTGTTTGGCTTGGCACAATGGTCAGGATGCTGCCTTGTAAACTTAATAATAGCTGCCCTCATTTTAATTTGTTTGACCTTGACTACAATAATTTATTATATGCATTAGATCTTTAAAACAAAACAAAACAAAAAACCCCAATCAAAAACACAAACAAAAAAACCTCCAGCACAACAACAAAGAGTTTGGCTTCCTTTTCTTCCTTCCATGGTACTCTGGGTTTGAACTCCTCGGGTTTGGTGCCGCGCTGTGCCTCTGCTTTTGTGTGGGATGAGCTAAGGGGGATAGTGTTAGAAAGGCGATTTCCTGGAAGGAACCATCTCCAGGTTAGGGCTTTGGTGATACACTTTTCCCAGTATCTGTCTTTATTGTGAATATGGGTTGTTGCTTTTTCCCTGGCAGCCCTTTCTGAGGAAAAACTTGTGTGTATTTTCAAAACCCCTCACCGCAAACAAACGCAATACTCCAGAATAGCCCCAGTGTTTTGTGTATCTGCTGATTTCTGTAGGTCTCTACATCTTAGCAGAAGCCAGAAAAACAAGATCTCTCCTGGTTGTGTGATTTATTTTCTTCTCTTGATGCTTAAAACGAAAGCAATCTGCTGGCACAGCCTACCTTGGTTTCTCTCTCCTGTCACTCGCAGATTTCCTTTGTGTTTCTTTATTTGGTAGATCCTCACAGAATATTATGTTTATGAGCCCAGTGTTGGGTAAAATAATTAGACTTGCTTGAGCTTCCTGATCCACCAGTCAAAACCTTCTTCTCTTGCAGAGGAGCACACGTTTCGCTGCGAGGACTGTGATGAACTGTTCCAGTCGAAGCTGGACCTGCGGCGACACAAGAAATACGCCTGCAACGCTGTCAGCTCCCTGTACGAGACCCTGAACGACGAGATCAAGCAGGAAGGTCTTGGAGATGGACAGGTCTATGAGTGCAAAGACTGTGAGAGGATGTTCCCCAATAAATACAGGTACCAGAAAATGGGCAGACCCTCCTCTGACCTGCCCTTTCTCCATAGGGCTCGGGGGTGTCGGTTTTAGGATCCTTCCATGTCCTTGGCTATTGGACAACGTTTTATTTCACCTTGATTTCATAGTCTGTGATGCTTCTCATTGCTCATCAGTGGAAGCATCCATGGATTATTGGCAATATAAAGTTTAAATGGTTGTTTTCCGAATTCCTTGTGACTTTTTCCGGGCTGTGACAGCCAGGTTGATAGACCTGTAATTGAAGTGTGATGGAAAAAAGAAGATAGGATATTCTCCATCTCCTATTTCTATCTGCAATAACGACTCAGTTATTGTAATGAGGCAACTCTAAACAAGAACTAAACTTTTTTTTAAAGGAAAAATTCTTTGGCCCAATAAGTTTCAACTGAAAATTTGCATCTTTCAAGCATAATGTGTTTGTGTTCAAATGCTGCTTTAAAGCAGAAATCTTTGAGTTTTCTGATTCACACATTTGAAATGTGAG
Organism: Megaceryle maxima; assembly: GCA_024605025.1. Lineage (NCBI taxonomy): Eukaryota > Metazoa > Chordata > Aves > Coraciiformes > Cerylidae > Megaceryle > Megaceryle maxima. The sequence continues at coordinate 82,310 of JANHGN010016894.1, forward strand.
GCTCAAATGGGTAAATATTAGGAGCCAGTTTTAAAAAGTTGAGGGGTTTTGAAAATAATTTTAGGATTGCATTAATTTGCATCCTAAGCCTTTGGCTCCTGGACCGTATCTTCAAGTCCACGGTGTAAGGACTAGAGCTTTGCCTGTTTACCAGAGGCTGAAGTTGTTGCATACTCACTTCAGTTGCCTTCTTAGACAAATACCATGCGCAGCAAGATTTGCTAGGAAATTGTGAGACCTGGCAATCCTCTGTCGTGGACTGTATAGGTAGAGCAAAATCCTTGAGCATAAAGCCAGTATAAGGCCTGGTTCATTGCAGTTAAACATATAGAAAGGTGATGTTCACCAGAATTAGTCATTTTGAATTCATTGATGTTGTTGCTTTCGGAGCTTTTATCTAGGTAAAAAATGTAGGGAAAGGTGAAATGTCGAGAACATTCCGCTGGTTTATCTGTATTGAAAAGAGCTCAGCTCTTGGCTGTGCTGTGGGCATTGTAAAAGTTGGCAGCAGGTCCTGTCTGCTGCTGATCTCTCGGCAGCGGTTCTTCTAGCACAGTCTGATGTCTTTATTCCACACCTTGTGTTTCTGTTGGCTACTTTGGTTAGGCACTAGGAGGCTGCAATTCTCTTCATTTTTTTACCTGACAAGAAAAGAACTTCCCTTACATGTTGAAAATATTTATGATTTTAGCACAAATCCCAATTCTTTCATCGCTCTAGCTGTGTTAGAAACGTTCTCCTCTTCAGCTTCCAGCAGTCTGTAGTTTTATGTTAATTTAGGAAATACCCTTTTGAAATGTGTGTGTCATCTCCTCTGTGTAACTTCTGTGTGTTTCCTGGCTCCCCGTGGGGTCTGCAGTGGCACCAGGTTCATTTTGAAGAGGTTAGAGAAGCAGGATAAATTTCAAGTCCCTTTTTCCCCTTAGTGATTCCTTATCCCTCTGAGTAAGGTGTTCGCAGTTGCCTGGTGAAGCTGATTCTAGGTATTCAAAGGATGCAGCTGAGTCAAGGTCCCAGGTTTCCTTGATTCCTTGGGAGCAGTGGGTACGATAGACCCTGTCTCTAAGACATCCCACCTTGGGGCACATTCCGCTCGAGCAGCGCTGGGTGGATCTGGCTCCCGGAGCAAGGACGGCTTTTGCTGTTGGGAGGTAAATGGGCTGAGCAAATGACTTGCTCCCCCTTGGAAGGGCTGGGGACAGAACATTGGTTTTACAAGCCCTGTCCTGATTATGTTCAGGACCTTCTCCCTTTTTGATCCTTCACAATCATCACTCCTAAGTGTTACTTTACTGATCTTGTAATTAAGAAGGAAAGGGGGCAGAACGTTTACCGGTCAGCAGCGTGCTCAGCACAAATATCTCAAGCTTGAGGCAGAAGCCCATGTGTGTGCCAGTGTGGAGCTCCAGTTCCTGAGCACCCCTAGGTGATGGGGAGGCATTTCCAAGGTATTTTAAGCCATTGATTCCAAAGGTTTGGGTTGGGTTTTTCTCAAGCAAGTAACATAAAGTTCATTTTTTTGACAGGGGAAAGATAGAGTCAGCAACATCACCATTTGGTGTGCTGATGGATTCAGTGGAGCGGGGAGAGAATGTCCACGTCTATCCCTCCCCCATCAATCTGCTGCTTTTTATGTACCAAGAAAGCCACTAAAACCCAGACGGTAGCCAGTCGACGTACCTCGATGGTCTTATAATTTTTCAGAAGTTAATACAGATCAAATCAAGAGTGCCACTGGGGAACTGAAATTGAGCATTTAGCAGCTGACTAAGTAAATAAATGTTTTGCTAATCCCAGTAGGTACTTGCCTCTAAACAGCATATTAGTTTGTCCATATTTGCTCTAAATAAACTCATAAATCACAGTTAACAGGAATGTATTTTTGTATATGTATATGAAAGGTATATATTTCTTTGTATGTGTTAAATTTTTTTTGTAGCCTTAAGAACACCATTTCTTTAGGAAAATGAATATTGCTTTTGTAGAATTAGTGGATTGGCAGTTTGTAAGGGGCATGTTCATGAATATTAACCATCTGACTTGAAGGAAGAGGAGGTTCCTGAAGGGAGCAGCAGGCAAGTGGCTGCTTAAGTTCACAGATAGAATTGCCAGGCAGGTTGCCACCTGTGATGAAGCCACCTTCTAGAGGGTGTGCCAGCAAGAGTCCTCAGGGCACAAAGATTTCAGGGCAGGTCAGTTGTCGGTGCAGTTGTCCTTTACATTGGGACCCCAGTGTCAAGTCCATTTGGCTCTGCCTGGGTGCAGGCAGGTGCCTGCTGGTGCCAGGGTGCTGGTGCCACTTGGGATACAGGTCCCTGTAGGCATCTGAGGAGAGGGAGAGCAGTATAGCCCTGAGGATGTGTCACGACTGAGCTGATTCCAAGGTTTGTGACTCCCTCAGGCTGTGTGGAAGTGCCCGGGGGTTATCTGCTATGAAGTTCTCCGGTAGTGTTTAATGAAGACTGGCAGGATTTTCCAGTAGTGTTTAGTTTTAATGTTCCTATAAAAAATATAGCCCTGCTTTAAAGTTCCATAGGAATGGCTTAATATCGATCTGTAGGGGATTTCAGGCAGCAGTAGATTTCACATAAAATTTGTCCTTCATTAGAATTCACCGTCAGGAGGAGTATTTGTGACTCCTGTTAAGCTACGCTGAAGGCAGCAAAGGACGCACATTTTCTTCCTCTGGCCCAAGAGGTGGAGGATTTCCCACCTGCTTAGTGCATTTTACAGGACTTGGTCTTCCACAGAAAGGCTTCCCAGGCTCCACGCCAGCCCCGCCGCACCCCAGAGAGGCTTTCCCGGCTGTCGCACTGGTTCGGTGGCCCAGCGGCTCGCTGCCCGCTGCTGCGCCAGGCGGTGCTTTGGCGTGGGGTAGCCGAGCACCCCGCGCCGCTCTCTGCAAAGCCGTCCCTGCTGTGGCCCCGTTCCAGCAGCCGCTCTGGTTTGCCATCATCCTCCTGGTTTGGGAGAGGCTGCCAGTTGGCAGAAGTTGAAATTGCCGAGTTAAGTAATAAAAGATGTCTGACATTTAGAAGTGAAATGTGTTTGCACCTTATCATGTTTCTTTCCAATGTTAAGTTGCTGTGTTCTGGGAAGCTGTGGGCTTTGTGCCCACGAAAACGGCAACGTGATAGTCTCAGCAGCAACAGCTCATATCTTGTCTTTCCCTGTGGGGATGCCATAGAAGTCTTGGTCACAAAGTGCTCATTTCTCCCTCCAGGAACCTGCAGGGTCAGGTCTGGTTTTACCTTCCTTTTCCCCCTTGTAAATGGACTCGGGTATTTAATAAGAAATATCATAAAACACAGCGACACGTCGAGGCAGAACAGGGCAGCTTCCATCTGTGAAATGCATGCCAAAAAAAGAAAAGGTGTTTGTGTGTCGCTGCTCCTCTCACAGTCCATGTGCTGCTCACCTCCTTTTCACAAAGGCTTTTGCAGCCACACTCGCAGCAGCCGTCGGTTCTGGAAACCCCCCAGACCCCGCGGGCTCGCCGCTTGTTTCTGTCTCTAGTCACCCCTCTGCTTTCAGCCCTCCCTGCTGCGGGGCAGGAGCCCTGTAACAGCGTGTGCCTCGGCGCTGGCTGCCCAGCTGAGGTGGGCGCTCGGAGCTGGGCTCCACTCGCTGCTGGCCCGAGCCTTGGGCTGTCGCCTGCCCCTCAAACTCAGCCTGTCTCTCTTTTCCAGCCTGGAGCAGCACATGGTAATCCACACTGAGGAGAGGGAGTACAAGTGTGACCAGTGTCCCAAGGCTTTCAACTGGAAATCCAACCTGATTCGTCACCAAATGTCTCACGACAGTGGGAAACGGTTTGAATGTGAAAACTGTGTGAAGGTACGGTGCAGGACACGGTAACCGTGGGCAGCTTGGCCTGAGAGGGGGCACTGGGACCTGGGGGAAGGGGTCCAGGGGACGGGTAGCCTGTGCTGGCATGGTTTGGTGGCCCAGCCGTGGTGTGGAGCATGGTAACATTAGATCTAAGGGCCAGATATAAACTTTTTACACTGAGGGTGGTGAGAGCCTGGCCCAGGCTGCCCAGAGAGGTGGTGGCTGCCCCATCCCTGGCACCATTG
>JANHGN010016895.1:0-18091 GCA_024605025.1 Megaceryle maxima
CCCCTCTCTCCATCTGCTGGCCACACTTCCTTTGCTGCAGCCCAGGATGGGATTGGCCTTCTGGGCTGCAAGCACACACACTGGCTGCTCATGTCCAGCTTCACATCTACCCACACCCCAAGGCCTTTTCTGCTGGGCTGGTCTCTATCACCTCCTCCCCCAGCCTGGACTGACAGTGGGGATTGTTCTGGCCCAGGCGCAGGACCCTGCACTTGCTCTTGTTGAACCTCATGAGTGCTTGTGTGGCTGAGCAAAGCTAGTAACATGTAGATGTTTGCATGGATGTTCAATTCTAATACCAGATGAGAGTGAGAGGAAGATATACAATAAAATAAGATGATGTGCAATTATCATATTCTCACCTTATAACTAAGTAGTATCTGTGTAGTTCATGTGGCTAGGAGATTGCGCTGTATTTAGAATTCAAAGAAGCAGAGCATTATGGTGTAGAAGGTGGTTCTTTTCTGCTTAGCTACACTCTGGAGCCAAAAAGCTTTTAGGGCATAGGTAAGTCTGACAGATACATAACTTCAGAACTTGTGCTTATGGGTGCTTCATAGTCACAAAACTGTCAAATCACAAACGGCAGACGGTCCTCTGAGAGTGTGGCACTTGAATGGCGGTATGTCTGAAACACTGCAGAAGGCTGGAAGAAGTGCAGAGAGGCAACATTTTCATCCAGATACTGAGAGAAAGTTTACTTTAAATCAAAACTAAAATCTGGACTGATTTTTTTGGCAAGACTGAAATGCTGCTTTGAGTTACTTAAAAATAATAATAATAAAAAAAAGTAGGGGAGCTCTTTCCCTGAGGTTTAAGAACCATTCACTCATTACCAGGAATGGTATATGAAATGGTAGTCTTTAGAGAAATCTTTTTTTCCTCTGTAAAGTGAAAATTGAACATTTTAAAAGGCATCATACACAGAAAGTATGCTGAAGGTAGTTGAAGTGTATGGAATGTTCCCAGCTACCTCTGAGGATTTCTTCAGCACTTGTCAATTAGAAAACCCCTAGACAGAAGGGGTCTGACAGTTGTCACAAACATTGAACAGCACATTAGCACCAAAGTTAGAAATTGTTTAATAGACCATGTTAAATAGTGATCTGCCTGGGAGCATCTCACTTCAGTGAAACTCTCTGGGATGATTAATTATTTTTCTTCAGGGTTACTAAACCATATGGCAAAACTCACTTCAGTAATGGAGGAAGTGCTCTGAGGCACTGAGTGGGGAAACAGTTGTGTTTAAAAGGAACACTCAAGGCATTTAATGTGTCTTGATGGTATTGAGAAGGATGAATGTCAGTGGAAAACATATTCATTTGTTAAAAAAAATATAGCAAAATACTGATATACTCTAACCTCTCTGAAAGTGCAAGAAGTGATATGAGTAACTCAATGCAGTGATACGAATAACTGTGCATTAATTGCAAAAATCAGTAAATCTATTGTTTAGCCCTGTGAACAGGAAATCTGATTTCTAGTACAGTTCCCTGTGAACTGGGTGACAAGGTTGCTGTGGGTTTAGCCTAGATGCATAATTTTGTGTGCCATACAGGTAGAAGGTTTAAATAGGAATCTTTTACCTACATGTAAAATATCCTTCCACTTCAGGAGCAAAAGTTTCATGTATAAACATGTGTTGACCACCATCATGCAAGAAGATTGTGCCTAGAAAAAAACACCCTTTGATATTAAGTTATTTATTTGTATTTAGCTTGGGAAACACACTATTACAGTGTGTTTCACAACCAATAAGAACACCAGAGTTGACTATTGATGTTTATTGTATCATTCATATCAAATAAACACTTTAGGAGGCTGACCATGGGAAGTAAAAGCATTCATTTGAGAGGAGAGAAACCAGACGTTCTTACTGGAAGAAAAGGATGTCTGCTTGTTTCATTTTTGAATGTCTGAGGCGAAGGCATGTCTTCAAGTGGCATGACTGAAATGCGGAGACACCAGGGTGGGAGTTCTAGTATGGGGTGCAGGTGGGAGTTCTAGTATGGGGTGCAGGCAGTCAGTCAGGTTCACAGCTTGCGGTTGAGATGTTCTGGGACACATTAACCCTTTGCAGCTTCTTAGATGAACAGGGTTATTCTGTGCTCGTTCCAAGTCAAACTATGAAGTCAGTCTTCTAATTTGTTCCGGTTGGAACAGTTCCTATCTCTGTTTAGTGCTTACTGTCTGGACAGAGTGTAGTCTGCAGGGATTCCAGTCTTATTAATGCATCATTTAGAATTGAAAACCTAATGTTTTGGTTTGGTTTGTTTTAAATAAGTGACATATATTGTTCTTTTTTCTCCATCTCTGGGTGGAGAATCTCTCATTTACTGATTTCACTGACATGAGAGGAAAGCGTGTAATTATTCCACTAAAGCGGATACCAAAGTAGAGTATCAGAACAAATACTTAAGAGCCTGGTTTACTCATTTGGGAACAGAATATTGGACACACATTTCTGGGGTCTGGGCCCATAAGAAAGTGAGCACTCTTAACTTCCTAAAGTGAGGAAGGTGAAGACTGGCAGTACTTGCCTGTCCATTCAACTGGGTCCTTTATTTCCTTTAAGTATTCGACAAAGCAATTAACTTAAACGGGAACATTAACACACTGAAAGATGGGAGCAGAGGTCAGCAGCAGGAAGCCAAAAGGGAGTGAACAGAAGTTTTTAGTGATCTGGCACTTTACTTCACCAAATGCAAACGATACACAATTATTTCTCATTCCTCTGTTTCACTCTCCCATGCTGATCTCTTTCCTGGGTGCTGACGTTTTTCTTCTACCCTGTCTTTGCTAGCATCTTCTACTAAACCAAGCAGTAAACTGCCTTTGTTACAGGTGAAGGACTCCTGTAAGTTGCAGGGGCCTGCATCATCTGGGCTGTCAGAATTCCAGTGCCTTTTTCCAGCCTGCTGGTGTTTCTCACCATACTGGTCATTTAGGTCTACCTCATCATTCCAGCCTCTTTTGCTAGGATGCTGACGCTTGTACATCAAATACCTTCTGCCTGGATGCTGTCTTTTGGATAACTCGTTCAAGTAGGTTAGCTGTGCACTAGGGATGTCAGGATACTGATCTGACAGGGACCTTCTGCCAGGATGCTGTCTCTTTTTCAGCTCCAGATAGTGGTCAAGGTTATCCTCTTTCTCTCTTTTCCCTGGGTGCTGCCTCTTCTGAATGTCTTCATAAGATGTGTCTTCCTCAACATCTCTTTTTCCAGGATGCTGTCTCTTCTCCAGGTCACTTAGGTACTTCTTCCCAGGGTGTTGTCTTTTGGAAAGCCATTCTGGCAGAGGGACATTTGATTCTGCCCAAGGAAAAGAGCAATGTTAATGAGCGCCGCTAATCCTCACTGAGGAAATGGGAATCTGGGGAGTTCTGTGGTGCAGGATTATAAACTGTTGCTCATTATGCCCATTTAATTGCACAGTTAACTGTATGGTCTTGAATTTGATTGCTCTGGGTAGCATCTGTCAAAACAGTTTTGGCCCACTTCTAGCAAGGATGGATTGATACATTAGGAGCTAGCTGCAGTGAAATGGGCAGATGTGCAACAACAAAGCCTAATGTGTCAGTCCAGGTACATGTGTCAGGTTCACATAATGGGCAGTGAGTAAAAGATGCTGAGCACCTGGAAGAAATCAGCTGCAGAACCTGGATATGCAGATATGAAAATCATCATGAGAGAGGGACAGGATAGGGCTGTGGACATTTCAAAGCCAGCCCAGTACTTCCAGCTACCAGTCATAACTCTGTTAGTATCTCTTACTTATTCTTAAGCTCTTTTTAATATTTCAGGTCTTGGATCAACATGACAAACTCTTAGCATTCATGTGAAAAGGGAGGAAGGCTTTTTCTGTGGGCACTTGGGTCCAGCTTCTCTTTCTCCTCTGAAAGGGCTCTGTGCTCCTTGTTAGTGGCAGGCACCTATGTGCTGCTGCCTGCAATCCCTGAGTCTGATTTGCTTCCACTGCTGTGACTAGAGAGAGCAGAGCATCTGCAGGCTCCACAGTGTCAGACAGTAGAGCAGTCTCTGCATTCCCAGCCAGGGCAAAGCCCACCTTTGTTGGGGTGTAGAAACCAGTGGGTTGAGGTAGTAGGTTAATGGCAGTACTCCCACCTCCAGTTAACATTAGGTACAGGGTCCAGAACTGGGGAATGTCCTCCATGTGTCCTCTTAAAGCTTCCTTAGCGAAGTACCTGCCAGACAGGCAAGTCTTCTCTGACAGGCTTCTACCTTCTTACTGTGCAGCAGCTGTTTAGTGATGGTACACCACTGCCTAAATGGGGAGATCTTGAAGAAGAAAGTGCCTTTTGAGAGCTCTCTATCAGAGTATTGCAGGAGACCTCCTATCCTTCCCCTCCCCTTAGAGTAGTGAATATATACCTTAGAGCTTGGGAGCTTTACATTGGATTTAATGATCTCAGTCAAGTACTATGCCAGCATCACCAGATGAATGTTCCCACTATTATATATACCTTTATTCATCTCTTCTTCCTTTTCAGCTTTCTTGAGGACAGACTGAAAAATGAGGCTTTCAGATCTCTGCAGGATGTCCTCGAGGGGACTTCTTCCCATGTTCTCACTTCCCTCTGGAAGGGGCCACCCTCCATTGAGGCAAACACCAGACAAGGTCAGGCAGAGGAGTAGCAGCGGCAGCTGGATAGATAGCATTGTGGGATAGGGGTTCCTGCAGCTTCCATAGGAGAGAAAGCAACAGGGTAGGAGGGTGGAGCAAACAAATCTAGCAGTAATAGCAGTATTTCCAGACACTGAAAAAGAAATAGGGCACTGCTGTGTGAACTGAAGTCTCTTATGAGAGTCCTTCCTCATTTCTGTTACTAACCTCTCAGTTTATTTTATATTCTTCAAATTATATGTAAACTAATTATAATAAAACCCAGGCATTGTTCATTTTTATAGCAGAATAAATATGAATATTTTAAACACCTAACTTCCTGACACACCAGAACTTCCTGGTTCTGAAACCCAGTGATTGTGCCAAGAGGCAAAAATAATTCCCCTCTTCAACTCTGTGTTAACTGTTGCCCCACGTGAGGTACAGATATATACCTGCACTAACCATCCCCACCAGGCAATTCCCTTTGCTAAGGGTTCGTTTTAAAATAATGCTGGGATTTGCAGCACTTTCATTCCACCTTTAGTTAAAGCCCAACTATAACAGTCCATTAGTTTTTTTACTATCTATTTCTATACATTTAAAGTAGCCCCATGCCTGTGTATTTTGTCAATACAATAAGATAGCAGTGCTCCGTTTGTCAGGGAGATTTCCTGCACTGGGGAGGCACCTCATGTTTTTTTCAGAGACATCATAATAGTCATATCCTTTATTACCTCTTGCCCAGGTGACAAGTGGTTTTCCATTTCTTCTCGCTAGCGCTGGAATTCCTAACACACTTACCATGGATTTATGTTCTGGTAAGCAGAGTTCCTTCAGTAGAATGGAATACATCTTTAATATTAGTATAGCAGTCATTTAGTTTAATTATATCTTCAGAACATAAAAGAAATGCATAATTTACTAAATTCTCCAAATTTTTAAAATAGAGAATCAGTTTATTACGTCTCTTATTGGCAGGTTTCTATCACTTCTGATGAAATCCTTGGATAACAGCCCTAAGAATATCACATAGGCTATTTGGTTCAGAGCAATCTTTAGAACAATTTAAAAAGGAAAGTATTTGGTAAATTACCTGGTTTGTAGTTTCAAATTTTTGCTCGATGCATCTGCCAGGAGATTGCTTTGTCCTTTAAAGCTGTTTGCACATCTGAGCTTCAAAGTTGCCCTTTTCCTGCTGCAGACACACACGGTATCCAATAGAACTGTTGCTAAGTTCTCTTTGGATGGCTCGTGTCTCCGTACTTATACTGTGCTGCCTCTGGACCCTTTATGCAAATAGCTGTGAGGTAATTTAGGTGATGTGTTGATTTTTTTTTTACCCGATGCCAGAAATTGCATTTTGAATGCATTGTACAACTCTGATAGTTATCTGCTGACCTCAGTATAGCCATACTTGACCCCCAGAAATTGCTATTTTTCCATTCTTTAAAGAGATGAAGTTGTATTTTGTGTAACACAGCACAGACAAAAAGGAGGGTTTTCTCTGCCTAACAAAAGTAAGCTTGTGTATTCTCTATGAAGCAAGCACTGCAGAGTAAATGCAGAGAGGTAGATATTTTATTAAGATAAGGAAGAAAACAAAACCATGGAATGGATTATATTTAAGTAAATTTGTACCGTGGGTTCTTTTTCTGAATGACACTACACAGTTTTTGGCTCACAATTCCCTATTTTCTTGGCATAGGCTTCCACAAACAGTGGATGCACAGCATTAGACACTAAAACACATTGCTGCTCTGTGCTTCAAAAAGAATTATACTGTTGTAACTGGAAAGAAGACTCCCTTTCTTTAACCCATCTGTCTATTTAAGACATTCTTCCACACTCTGCTACTAAAAACATGTCATGAAGGGGGCACAGATAAAGAGCTGGTGATTCTTTGCCAATCTTAGTGATGTGGATGACAATACGTAGGGCTGAAACTGGAGTACGGATTGCTGGCAGTATTGAAGCAATCCAGGATTCTTTTACTGTTACACATGGAAGGTTTTAGACAAGTGAAGTCAATGTTTTTCTGCTTTCTCATTTCCTACCATTGTTATGCACACAAACCCACCTTTGTAGGTCCTTCTCATCACTGCCACCAACATGCTTAAGGTAAAATTTGTCTTTAACAGTAAGGAGCAACAAAACCCAACCACCTGTCACCATGGCTTGAGAACACGTTCCTGGTGGAACACTGGCATTTTAGCAGCTCTTGAGGGTGCTGTGCCACAGTTTGAGGCAGAAGGCATTTTTAAGATATTCTTAAAACCATTGCATTTAAAAGTGGATCAGTTATGCTTATAGGTACTATGGATCCTCACGTGGCCTGTAAAATTCCCTTAAGGCAAAAGGCATTTTAGGTCTAAACAGAAGATGGAAATATCATATAAAAAAAGGGGTGGCCAGTTGTTGTCTATCAACATGACTCATCACCCATCACAGTTTAACAAAAAATGGTCGTTTTACAAAGTGTTTTTTCCCTACCCCATTCAGCTTTGTATAATGGATCAGAAAATACTCATGAAGAATCTTGGGTTTAGTTCTTTAGGAAATGAAACCTGACTTCTTTGGGGTGACTTCAGTTGGATGCAACTGTTACCTCACTCTTATTCCATCAGAGTGTGGTGGTCATCTCCTGAGTTTTGTCTCAATATCGCAGGAAAAATGTGACAATAATTGCATACAGATGTGCTTTTTCTTTCTGATATTACCCTGATGTAATTTGGGAAGAGTCTTGGATGTCAGTGCACTCATTCCAGATTTGCCGTGGGGACAGAGACTGAGGCCTACAGCATTCTAACTGCATTTGTAGCAATTATATTTAAAATAGAATATATTTTCCTTCTTGTTTGGACTCTAAGGGAGTTTGAGACATCATGCACCTTACATGCATGATGCCTCAAACTGCCTTAGAACACATCTGTGGCTTTATGAAGATGTTATCTTTGCCAATTTAAGACCACATCAATATTGGGTTTTGGAGCAGGCATCAGAACCACAGATCAGCAATGCAAATAAATTCAAAGATGGACAGGCAATTTACTACAGCAGGTCAGTAAACAATGACTGGACTAATAGTCCCTCATACAAAGCAAAGATCCTTGTAAAGAAAGTTCCTATGTGTTTTTGGCTTAAAGCAATGCACTAGGGCTTTCCAGGAATCTAAAGAATGCTGGAAAGTGTTTTAAATGCCTTCATTAATACCAGAGTTGTTTGTTTAACAAAGCAATAGCTGTCAGATCCAGAGTCCACTCTCTCCTTTAATTTAAGTGGTTAAGTTTAAGGGGTTAGCCTTAGAACTTCTCTGTCTCTCACTTGAAATTATTCACATACTGAACTGAATTTTAAAAATCCTGTCACACTTTGAAGTATGGCTCTTGAAAAACATAGATGGGAAACAGAGAAGGTTAAACAGCTGGAACACTTTCACATATACAAAATAATGTAAGTAAATTAACTCAAGGAACACCTAAGAATTTGATATTAAAAATAGCCTGCTATATGAGTGTATTTCATCTTCGCACTGAGTGAATGAGTCAGATTTCACTTGTGATACAGTGGCTGACATACTGAATTTCTCAGCTACTTAGAAATGAGAGGACAGCTAAGGCTTGTGCTTTGGAACTTCGTATGACTGCAGTTCAATAAAGCGGCGTTTGCCACATATCTTCATTATGAAGATCCTCATACTGTGTAACTAGGAGCTGGAAATAATTCTTAGCATGTAGTTCTCCCTCCAGTCTGAAATTAAACCAGATGGCACAGAAAGCTTGCACATGTTGCTCCAGCTTAGATCAGCAGGAGCAGCTCCATGCAGAAGCCTCTTCCCAAGTCTTGGAATGCATGTGCAGTAATGGCCAAACACACAAGACTGTGCAGTCAGTGCCCAGCCTGTCACCCAACCCTTGGTTACTTTCTTTTTAAGAGTCTCCAGCCAGCACAAACCAAACTGTGCCCTCTGATTTCTCTGGACAAGCTAACAGGTCATCTTCTCCATTACAGTATTTCTACCATAGTCAAATACTAACGACATCGCTTTGGGAACTGCTATTGCATCAGTCACAATGAACCACGTAAGGAGTTATGTTTACTTCACACTAGCTGCCTGGCTTTTTCTAGGTGTAGTAAGTCCTTAAGATCTCTTATGGTATGACACCCAAGTTAAAAAAATTAGTATGTTGACCTATAAATTAAAGTGGACATTGATGGAATGGGAACTGCATTTTTAAAGTTGTCTTCAGAAAAGTATAACAGAACAGTGAAGTTATTAAGAATTATGTAGCTGGGTCCTTATAATGCTTTGTTGATAAGCTGCTGAAGCCAAGCATGACTTCCAACTGAAAAAAAAAAAAGGATATTTTCATCATGTGGTTGAGGGCTTCAGTAATTCTGAACAGCTTTTCAATCATACTTGGTTACATTTTTTTCTTCAGTTAATCACATTTTTTTCTGTTCTTTTGAATATAAAATATTTGGAGCATATTAAGCAATGTGACTACTATTTGTCACATGGAGTTTATTTCTCTGCAAAGCAAGAAGTGAGTCAAGTGAATTGGTTTGTTTTGGCAGGATTATTTTTTCAATGGGATTGCATGGATAGCTAAATTGCTACCTATGCACTGTGAAGAATCAAGGTTAAAAATTCATCTTGCCCTTAGAGCACAAGGTGGGGTTTGTACTGATCATTATTTTCCAGTGGAGTTTATCTGCAAATCTTGGACCAATCCCTTCATCCCAATGGGAAGTTCTTTTACCTGTGCACAAACCTCTAGGCAGCTGGGAGCAGTCAGGAGGTCCTAGAGTCGGCAGATCTGAGGGGTCTTCCCAATGTGTGTGTTTGAGTCACTGGCTCCTCAGTAGCCCTGCTAGGAAGCTGGTCTCAAAACTCAGTTGATTTGGGTTTTTTTCCGCAGCTAAAATGTATTTACAAAGCATTTGAGTTTTGAAAAAGCATTTTCTGACAGAAACTTGTTCCCTTGCTACATCCCTTGTCAGTTTCTGTGGATGTGATATCCTTACTAAACCGTAAGCTCCAGCTCTCTAAGTTACAAATAGTGGAAAACATTTGCAGGACAGGCAATACCTTCAGCCCCATAATTTCTGTACTTAAAGTTACCAGTAGCCCCATCCCAGACATAGCTCGTATCACTCTCTGGTCAGAATGTTGTCCAGATACCATCTTGTTCAGTTTAGCATCACATTTAAGCAGAAAGGCATGAGGTGACTCGATTGCTGTGTTTATGTCCTTTCCACATAAAGAAGATAACAATGGGGTGTATTCTGTCTGAAAAGCTGAGGTTTAACAAATATAATTGAGTTTGGATTCCTGGCTATGATGACAATTAAACATTGATGTAATTTTCCATATGTAGCCTTAGTGTTGCTCAGAGGTTTAGAAATGAAACAATTTTTCTTTTGGAGGGACAAATGTATTTACTAAGAGACCAGAGGGAAAAAAGTTTAAGGTGTTTGCTTTCCTCTGAGAATGCAAGAATCTTGGTGGCAATGGACAGCGATCTGCTCTGTGGGCCAGGATCATCAGGGCATCTCAGCAACAAATTCTTTGTCTTTGTAGGTCCTCTGAGATCAATGTTTCCTCAGCATGTAGCAATCTGAGCTCTGGGAACAGAAATATTTTAGTCTAACTAAATTTTTTTTTTTTTTAAGTCTAATTTGAAGTACCTGGGTGAAACATTAGATTAGATTTAGCAAATGAGCCCTTCTGTTCCTCTAGAAGTAGGAACTGCCCAGCAGTGAACATCTAAATTCTAAGACTGCAATGCAGTTTTCATAATAAGCGTGCATGCCTGGCTGCAGCAGCAATGTGATTTCAGACTCCCAAAGAAGGTTTTTGTCTGGGCGGATGCCTGGCCAGCACCTGGTCTGAACAGGAGCAGTAGTTCTAAATTAGCTTTTAGACATTGTAGATGAACTCCTGGTTGCTGGTACAGGTGTTCTACCTCACATAAAAATGCATGAAAATCCCTCATTCCAGCAAGTAGGGGCCAGGAATTTCCTTTCTCTTCCGAATGCCCTCTGTGCCAGAAGGAGTAGCAGTGCAGTCCAGTGCTAGCCCAGAAACCTTACAGTTTCCTACACTGTTCAGGGTTTCCTTTCCCCTAGGACACAACTCAAAAGGAAGGCTTTCTGAGTGATTTGGATCCAAAAGTCAGGCTCAGTAGAATTCTACAGGGTGAAATTTGGTTATAGTCTCATTCATTTTATAACCATAGTTTCATAAAAGGAGTTCCCTTCTCTGTTGGCAGAAACTGAATGTCAAAAATTATTCACAGAAGCACATGAAGAGAGGTCAGCTCGTTTCCACTCATTAAAATCTGCTTCTTGATACCTTTGAGCTGAGGACTCCCTCTAGAGAGCAGCGGTATACTGTGTTACAGCTGCATCCCGTGCAGAGCTTCTTGGTGGGTGCAAAATTCTATCCACAGTGCAGTGGCCAGGACTGCCAGCCAACTGTCTGACCCGTTGATGAGACTTTTTTCTTATTTTAGACTGATTTAGTAGAGTTTTAATGCTTTGTTTATAGAAATAAAGTTAAATTTAAGCACCTCAAAGGGTCTTTTGTTTCATGAGCAATGAATGTCCTTTTCCTATTTCACAGCAGGAAAACTCTCTTTTTAATATGCCATCTTTCTTTTTTGAATTCTCTTTTGACTTTTTTTTTGGCCACATTTTTTCTGTTTCATTGTCCCTGCAGGTGATTTTTCTATTGAAAAGATTTTTGGAGGTTTATTTTATGAGTGTTAATGTCCTTTCTTCCCCTCACTGCACAATGACTCTTGACACTGTGAGTTGAATTCACAGGTAGGAGAGAGAATTTATTTTCTCAAACTCCAGAGCCATCTTCCAACTGTACTTCTCTGTCATGTCATAAACCCACTGACAACCCAGACTTTCCCAGAGCTTGTGTCAGCACAGGGTTTGGCTCCTAGTATGTGTGTATGTCTATGGCTGGTTCTAGAACTGCATGGAGATGTCCAACTATCACATTTCACACCTAAATATAACACTTCATCACCACTATGGTCTTCAACCCTTTTGTCCATCCACTGTCTTTTATCACAAGTGCTTCAAGTCCCTTGAGCTTCTGTGATACAGAAGCTCTGTTGATGAAGTTGCTTACTTTTGTTTTAAACATTCTCAAAGATACTCCAGCTTCTCAGATGACTCCTAAATGGAGAAACCAAGAGATAACTCCTTCAAATGTGGAGTTAGACCCTTATGTGTGAGCTGTGAGGACTGAGATTTGCATTCCTCCTCTCTCCAACCTGCTTGTTGCTTGGATTGCTGGCTCAGCTCACTCACTGCAGGAGCCTGGGTCCTCTGCTTGTGCTGAGTACTTGCCCAGCTCAGTGTCAGTGTTTTTAACAGTTGGACCTTAGCATTAGGTCTGTCACTGGGCACACAATTGTTGGTCCGGAAAAGATCTTGGAAGTGAATAAATAAAAGAAAATCTGCTGCTAACCCAAGTGATCTCTGTTTTAAAGAATATAAACGTTCATGTTCTGTGCAATCAGTCAGTTACAACAGCCTGGAGTTAAGCAGAAAGCTCTTATTGGCAGATTTTTGCATTTGTTTATCTTCTGGGGGACACCTTGCGCTGGCCATTGTCAGAGATGAGTAACTGAAGTCGATTGGTCTTCTTTAGTATAGTCATCTCTGTAGGAATCCTGAAATGTACAAGTTGTTATGGAAACTGCTCTTCTTTTCTTGAACTATAGGATAAAAAAATACTGTTGTGTGAATTCAGTGTCTGCCTGCCATTGCATTTGTTACCAGTTTCACTGAGCAGTGTTGAATGTTTAAAGCAGTTTGCCCTGGGTCACAGAGCTGTAATGGTAGGGTCAGGAAGTAAGACCAGAATCCATTCACTTCTTCTATTCACTAGCATTCCCTTATTAAAACCACTTGTTTTTGTGGTAGTACAACACAAGACACACATCATTATCCTTTGAAAGGCTGCCTGTGTGACATTACTTCTATGTACAAGGCTGAGAGGACTATTCTGCAGTGACTGTGAACGTAAGCTGCTCTCTCTGAACTTGTTAACAGTGTTGTAAACTAGGAATTACTTGTTTGCTAACAGAAATTAGAGGCAAATTAGCTCTTCTATTTTCTCTGGAAAATCTAAAACCAGAGCTTATTTATATCACTCCTCCCAGTTTGTGCCTTGAATTGAACTAATCAGGGAGAAGATGCTGGAGATGGGTATCAGTAATAGGTGGACAATGGTCTCTCTTCCTGTGTAACCCTTTCTAAAATGCAGTTTCTTATGCATCAGAACATGTAAATAGTTTGCCCTGCAGGAGGAGGTACCATATTTTTGTGAGAGGTAAAATACCTGCTTCTCTTCATCTTGATTTTAATAACATCAGAATGTCAGAGTGGGTACAGCCACAGTGATCTTTGTATGGTCCCTATTCTTAGACCAGTAGTATGGTTTCATAAAGCAGGCAAGCTTTCAGAAATACAGACCTTTCTTAGAGTTGAGGTGGGGAAAGGCACTTGTGTCTGAAGTTTGTCTCTTTTCTTGGGACTATAAAAGGACTTGTGATCCTCCAGAACTGTCAGCTTTTCACTGCTATAGAAATCACTATAATAAAAGGTATTCTACTTAACGTACAAATCTGGTATTAAATATTAATCATTGCTGGAGGCAGGGTTCCCAACAAGTTGTATCTACCTAGCTGTCAAAACTCATTTGCTAAGTAAGTGGACTCAGATAGTATTCAGTGGATTTAATGACATGTGAAGTAAGTTTCAGAACTGCAGGCTGCCATGGTCACAGCCAGCGTTAGCGTACGCGAACCCCTTGTCAGCAGACATACCCAGCTAGAAGAGCTGCCCCATAGTCAGCAGCACAGCACAGCCCAGCCCAGTCGGCTTTGTTGCAATCCATCAAAACCCAAAACCGTTGAGAAATAGTAAAGGATTTTCCATTCTTTTTCAGTAGTTGGGAATAGGAAATCTGGGAGGGGGAATGAAGGCAAGTCCTCTAGCATGTTCTCTGTTCCAGCACTGAGTCCCAGCTGTGGTGCTGCTGCTGTTGATTGCTGCAGGCACCTGTGGTGGGGAGCTCCAAGGCCTTTTGGGGGTAGCTGCTAGCTAAAGACAAGTGAATGAACTGGCCCAGAAACTGGTGAAATCACTAGTAGTTCTGCTGGCTGATGCTGCAGAATGGTGAGGAACAACAGTAAAGGGCCCTTTGAAGGCTCTGTAACTTTCAGTTGACACTCTCCTCAAAAATTCTGGAAATGGCAAAACCTTCTGCTTCAGAGATTCATAGTTTTACAAACACAGAAGTGTTGAAGCTTAATCTATTGAATTCCTTGACACTAACAGGAAATCATTTGAGGAAACAATAAAGAGAGAGAGATTAGGTCTTCTGCTTTAAATAATGAATATGATGAGTATTGAACGAGATGAGAACATTAATTTCTGTGCAGGGAAGCGCTTAATAGAATTACTGAGTAAATTCCAGATGGAATGCACATAGCTCCCCTCACCAATTTAAACCCATAAAGTCTGGAGAAGGCTATTATAGTAGAGGGAAGGGGGAGTATCCCTCATTGCATTCAAACTGTTGCCAAAAAGAGTATAAATAACATGTTGCTTATATCAGCTAAATTGTTTTATAGTTTCATGAGGAAGCAAAACCAAAGCATTACAACACTAATCCCACATGTTGGTTTACTGGCAGACTTTTCAATATTAAACAGCATATTAGGGAGTCAGAACTTGACAGGCTTAATTGTATAGTTAAGAGTCAGTCTAACTCACAGTTTGTTCCTTCTGGGATGGTGGCAGTTTGGAATTAAAGATTCACTGTAATGTTTCTTTATTTTGTAATTATCTCCACAATGTTCATGCAGGGTCATTTCTATAGTTTTCTAGTCAAGAGAACTCTGTGCTTTGGGAAGAAAGTGGCCATCTTCAGAAGGAGTATCACTGTGCCCTATCTCTCATTTCAGGCACAGCCCAGGACCTTTCAAACCAAATCATGTCAGTTAATGAAACGAGATCCTACATCTCCAGACACCAAAAAGCCCAGCTGCCCAGCCTGTTGTTTCTTCACAGCTGCTAATGACAGCACTCAAGAGATTCTTGTTCACTTCCAACAGGGAATTAGTCATTGGACAAAGTCAACTTACAGCCCAGCATACCTTGCCAAAATACTGTTTTTAAGCTGGGGCAAGTTTTGTGATGTAGCAAGAAGAGATTAAGGGAAATTTGATTTGATATGATAGAAATAGTGGACATCCATCTTCCTTTTAAGAAGCAAGTCTGACTCATACTGTCAGGTAACTTGTATATACGTACACCTACATATGTGTATATATATACACCTACGATACATCTGTACATATACGTGTGAGTGTAATGAAGTGACTGAGCAAGTGAGAGGATGGAGTCATGTCAGTTGTTTTGGGCATAAAAATTATATTTCAAGAGTTTTGCTAGCTGGCTAGGTTACACCTGGTTGGTAACCTTTATTTCAGTGTTTCAAAAGGACTTGCAAAAAAGAAGACAGCCATTTTATCCCAGCAAGGTTTTCTTCCCCTTAAAAGAGAACTGGTCACTTGGTATTACCAGGAAGATGAAGACAACTGGAGTTTCTGCTCTCCAGTTCCAGCATGGGGAGGTCTTTGCAAGTAGTAGTGATGAAGTTTACAGTTTCTGGTACTGTCCATTAGTCCCACTGTGTTTCCAAAGCACATGGCAAAGAGAATAGTTAGGGGCTTCTTATTTCTATTGCTTGCACCCATCACTAGATGCAATGGCACCAGTGAAACTGGAAGCTGTTACTTAAAATCCAAGGCTTCACTGTTTCAAATGTATGGCTTACTGGCTAGAAATCAACTAGGAGAGGCTGCAGCTTGTACTTGGCTAACCACGGGAGCCACCAGAGATCTAATACAATGCTGAGATGTGCACATTGTGTAGAGCACAATAGGTCAGCGAGTCCCTTCTTGGGGGGGTTGAGAGAATTACCTGGTTAATATGAGGGAAGTTCATAGACTGCTCAGTGCAGAACTGTTCCCCTGCCATCATTCATGGTCATTTAGATGAAGCTTGATGCACAGCAGAGAGACCTAGGGGGGAGTCAGAAGATCCACACAACCAGTTGTTCAAGGAAGATATTTTCATACTGTACTACGGGCTACATAATGACAAAGTCCTTTTTGTAATTTGCATCTTTATAACTTTCGTAGTCATTGTAATAACAATAGACTTTTCCACTGGTGCTTAATGGGTTTGTTTACAAGTAAAGTGAGAATCAGTGGGTATTCAGCTGCCATTCGGGGACAGAGATTGTAATTAAAGCTGTTCTGTAGGCCAGCCATCTATTCTATTGAATGTCATGCTTTATGGGACAATAAAGGCACATACATGACCAGTGAGGTATATGCTGAGACCAGGAGTAGTATTAGCTTTTAGAAGTGGCTTCTGTGATCTTCTTGTGCTCTCCTCTTCACATCTGCCCAGCTGGCAATCTCTGTGCATCCCAAGGGAAGCCGGGTGAATGAACATGTAGCACTGGAGCCACTCAATACCAGCTCCTGCTGAGAGGACTGTGAGGCTGAAAGCCTATGTGGTTCTCAACTCTTCCATCACTCCTTTCCCCTCAGGCCTTTTTGGCTGAGTCTGAATATGACCAAAGATACATTTAAAGGCAGTTAGAGAATGGTTTGCAGATGCAAACTACAGCAGCTGGTGTATTTTTATAAGCACCAAGCTGGGAGGCCACATGGTCATTTGGTTAGAATGGAGTCTGAGAATTGGGACAGCTGCATTCTATTTCTGTCTCTCCCATTGAATTGCGCTGTGACTCTTAGTGGTGCATTAAGGCAGAAATCCAACTGTAGTTAAAATCAGAGTCAGACTTTTCATAGATGCTTACTGAAATTAGGTAGACCCTTAAATACATGAGTTTTGTGTTCCCTGTCCACAAATAAGTGATAGTGAGACAATACTGGGACTTTGGATGCTTGTGACATGATTTGAAAGTCTCAGATCATGACAAGAGAAGTCAAGAGTGTTGTTGATAGTTGGGATTTTTTTTTTTTTTTTTTTAGGAAGCGAGTGGAATTCACGAAGCCTAGTGGGCGTGGCATGCAAATTGAAGTCAAGAAAATGTTAAATGCAAAAGTTGTGTTTGATTGGACTCCAGTGAAGCTTTGGTGTGACTTCGATATGAACATTTTTGCTGGCCCATAAACAATGATGTAACATCCTATTAAATGAGCAATTTCACAGGATTCTTTCTTTAATAGTTTTCTCTTCCAAATGTCTTTATTTCATAGTCTGTAGCTGCTATCAGATTTGAAGTGTTCTATGTTGACACCTACATGGTATGATGGTATTCTAGAATGCACTCCTGGAATGGCTGGTGACGGTCTTCATGTCCTTGAATGCAGAGATAGCTGTAATGCACCAGTGATTTTCAGCCTGTGGTATGAGCCAATGCAGCGTTTAGAATGACTTCTAAGGGATGAGTATAAGGTCATTAATTAAAGCAATTAATAGAAGCATAGAATCATAGAATGAAGGGGTTGGAGGGGGCCTCTGGAGATCATCGAGTCCAACCCCCCTGCTGGAGCAGGGTCACCCAGGGCAGGACACACAGGAACAGAGCCAGGGGGGGTTTGGAAGTTTCTAGAGAAGGAGATTCCACAGCCTCGCTGGGCAGCCTGTTCCAGGGCTCCATTACCTTCACAGTAGTCCCAGGTCTTTCAGCCTTTCCTCATGAGACAGATGTTCTGGTCCCTTAATCATCCTGTAGCTGTCCGTTGGACTGTCTCTAGTATTTCCCTGTCCCATGCACCCACCTGAAGTGCCAAAAGGTCAACTGTTTACTTGCTCATTTACTTCTTACTCAGTGCACTTTTTAGGTAAAATTTTAATATTTTGGGAATAATTTCATGGCAATTGTTTGTAAATTGAAGATTTCTACTAGTAAAATCATAGAGTATCAGCTCAGAATAAGAGCTTGCTCATTGCTCAGTCCTTAGACAAGCTAGAGTTTTCTAGACAAAAGACAATGAAAACAATTCAAGAATCTGATTCTTCTTGTTTGGCAAGATAGATGTTTACTGCACACAGATAAAGGTACAGTTTATGTTTCCAGGAAATACCATTATTGTTGTGGATAAATTTCTGTATGTCTATTATTTCTCTAAAAAAAACCCCAAAACAAAACCAAAACAAACAAACAAACAAGCAAACAATAAAAGCAAGAAAAAAGCAATACATTTTCAAATACATTAATTGTATGGTGAAGCCTAAGCTAGACAGTCCAAGTTCCTCTTTGGTGAACAAAGAAATAGGTAGGCAATCATCACAAGTATCACAGTATCGCAGGGTGTCAGGGGTTGGAAGGGACCTTGGAGATCTTCAAGTCCAACCCCCCTGCCAGAGCAGGACCATACAATCCAGCA
>JANHGN010016895.1:18191-41821 GCA_024605025.1 Megaceryle maxima
ATACAATCCAGCACAGGTCACACAGGAGCAGCCAGGCGGGGTTTGAAAATCTCCAGAGAAGGAGACTCCACAACCTCCCTGGGGAGCCTGTTCCAGTGCTTTGTGACCCTTACTGACCCTTACAATTCTTTTGTTGAATTTGCTCTTTGAGGATCTGTAGGTCACCTGGAAAATGCTTATAGATCTAGAAACTATAAAAAAGTAAAGGAACTAGAAAAAGTAAAAGAATATTCTTAAAAGTTCTTTTTATATTTGCAATTCCATGACTCTGATTCAAAGGCCATCACAGAAGATACAGAGTTAAAACTTTCATAACATTACATTTTTATAGCTATTATTCAAAACTGTGACCCAACATTTTGACATCTAAAATGGCTCATCAAGAACAAGAAGCTGATGGACTTTTTAAATTACATTCTGGAAGACTGCAGCAATAATCTGTGATTATTTCAGAGCCTCCACTGCTCATGTTGAGTAAGCGAAGCTCAAGTCTTATTGCTTGCAGAAATTATGGAAATGCCAAGGATTGCATGATAAACAGGTCGTGCCATTGGTGACTAACTGTACTTTATAAACATAGCACCTCTGCCACTTGGATAACAAATGATCTCTAATCCAACACCAGCGTAAATCTTACTGACCTTTTACAACTACTTGTGCTTTTGCTGAAAAACAGTAGCTCCATCTTCATTAGAATTCCTTTCAGTTCTGTATGGGGACAGGTACTGAGGAAAGTGTAAATACATAATGGCTTTGCAACAGAGAAGTTTTCTTTCCTTCAAGGTACTTAGCACTGGTCAATACAGCCTGGAATGGGGAACAGAAAAACAGTGATAAATTGAGGCTAAGCTAATGATCCCCACCTCTGTGAGCGTCTTTCTCAGGTCAGCTGGAACTGGGTTGTATTAAGTATTCCACAGAACTGCAGAATGGTGTGGGCTGGAAGGGACCTTTCAAGCTCATCTGGTCCACCCACGCTGCAGGGAGCAGGGCCATCTGCAACCAGAGCAGGGTGCTCAGAGCCCCAGCCAACCTCCCCTGGGATGTGTCCAAATTAATGACCGTGAATTGACACTTATGTGATGAAATTTTCAAAGGTCTACCCTTCCCATTTAGACACAAATTAAGTAGCCAGGTCTGCTAAAGTAGTCATTTTCTTGAGCACTTTTGTCTTTTGAAGATCTGACAATATATCCAACAGCAGCAGCCTCTAGGTGCCACATATGCCTGACAGCTGTCCCCTCTTCCCGGGCAGGAGAGTGGAAGCAGAGCCCTACTATATGTAGCCTGTGAATCAACTTCAGCCCTTCAAGTAGTACAGAATAAATCTGTCATTTTAGTAGAATTTAGGTGCTACCTTCTGGAAACACAAGTGAAAAGATCAAGTTAAATGATTGATATAACCTTATTTGATATTGCTAGAGGCTACTAAAGGTCTTTAGTTATTTAATGATTTTTGCTTCAGAAAACATGTTAATGTCCTTGATCACATCCATGCTTCAAAGGCGCTGAGATAAACAAATGACTCATGAAGTGAGTGCCTATTATTTTTGTTGCAATATAGAAGGAAAAAGTCAAATTAAGTTGATGTCTGGTCTCAAAAGAAAGTTTCTTTATAGCGATGCTAAAAAAATAACAGTTTTGTGAAGTTTAGAAGATTCTGGGATAAGTTTCCTCACAAAAACTTCTCATTTAAGCATGCTCAGTGGGTGCTGCAGCAGCTGGCAAGTCCCCTGTTTTAAATTGGCACCAGCAATGTTTGATAACCCAGCAGAACAAATTTCTCCCTCTCCAGACTCCTGTGATTCGAGGTACAAGACAGAATCAGGTTTGAGGTAATAGTTCCAGGGGCGTGAGATCGTGGATGAATTTTTATATAATTTTTTTTTATTAAATAGCATGAGGCTAGAAGTCTAGATTTTGGGATGCTTTTTCCTTATGAATAGGAAATAGTCCATCAGTTGTTTCTTGTCCAGTCTGAAGTAAATTTCCTATCTGGTAGACAACAGCAATTCCTCTGTTCAGTGGCATTTCTTTGCTGGATTTGGGCTCTGGTGGCTGTAGCGTCTGTGGTGGGCGTAGTGTCTACGGTGACTGTAGCAGTTGTGGCAGCCGTGGTGGCTGTAGTGGCCGTGGCAGCTATAGAGGCCATGGCGGCTGTGGCGGCCGTGGTGGCTGCAGCAGCCGTGGTGGCTGTAGCAGCTGTGGTGGCTGTAATGGCTGTGGCAGCTGTAGCAGTTGTGGCGGCTGTAGCAGCTGTGGTGGCTGTAGCGGCTGTGACGGCTGTGGAAGCTGTGGTGGCTGTAGCGGCCGTAGCAGTTGTGGTGGCTGTGGCAGTTGTGGCAGCTGTAGCAGTTGTGGCGGCTGTAGCAGTTGTGGCGGCTGTAGCAGTTGTGTCAGCTGTCAGGCTGCAGCGGCTGTGGCAGCTGTAGCAGCTGTGGTGGCTGTAGCAGCTGTGGCAGCTGTGGCAGCTGTAGCAGCTGTGGCGGCTGTAGCAGTTGTGGCAGCTGTCAGGCTGTAGCGGCTGTGGCAGCTGTAGCAGCTGTGGCGGCTGTAGCAGTTGTGGCGGCTGTGGCAGCTGTCAGGCTGACAGAGCTAAGGAGGCTCTTCTCAGAGGCTTGTGCTTGCCAGTGCCGCTATGCCGTTCAGAGCCCAGTGAAGCAAATGGGAGCTATATCCCTTAGATCATCTTTAGCAGGTATAAATTGACATTGTCTTTGCATTAGTAAATTCTTAGCATCCAGATGATGCTGAAAATTTTCCATCTTGGGGAGAAGTTTCATTTTACTTTTTTCTAAAAAACTCCTCTAAGCAAGACAAGCCGTAGGTTGCCAAAAGCAAAATCTGTCCTTCACTATACTTTTAAATCCCTGGTTTTCCTCCAAGACAGATACTGTGGCAGTAGCTCACAGCAAAAAATTCAGCCGAGTGCAGGGAGCGCATTACCCATCCTAATTCTCACAAACAAGAAACTTCCTTGCAAGCATAGATGAGAACAAAAACTCATGTTTGACCTGTAAAACAGACCAGGAAAGATACTTAGTCTGTTGACTTGGGGTATAGGCTGTCTTTTGTGAAAGCAGAAAGCTGACAAGAAGACAGGGCATGGAGATGATCAACATAAATCAGAAAAACACACTCATTTTTACCCCAAGAACACAGGGGAATGAGGAACAATTCCAAACACATGAGCCAGGATCAGAAGTGTACTTTTGAAGCAAAATTCCCAGTCATCTTCACTTACAGCACTTGGATCGCGTTGCAAAGCACCAGGACACAAAAGAAGAGCTGCTGTTTCAAAAGCTTCAGGGCTCAGGTTTGTATCCTTAGGTTTATATGGCTGAAATGACAAGTGATAAGAATCATTTAGGCAGGCTAGGGAACATATCCATGGTAAAGAGGTTGGTTCAGTTGTGGACACCTGTGAGTTACAGCTGGTAATTATTTAGCCAGGGACATCTGGAAATGTACCTACAAAAAACTTTAGCATGGGGAAAAAAAAAAAAAAACAAAAACAACAAGGGAATTGTGAACTGAAGAAATGTATCACTTTGGGACAAAGAAAGCCTTGAAGTAATGCAGATGTGGTAGCTGACTTTGGAGTTGTCATCTGTTTTATAAGGGATGTTGAAGGCAAAGGGGCCCCTGGTGCCACATGTGTGTGACTCAAAGATAAATGTCCCTTTTACTTACATTACTGTAGACCAACCTCATAGTATCTGATCTGCAGTGCTATTTAGAAAAATGACCAGGAGGAGGAGTCTGTGTGGACACGTTGTCTGTAGACTCTACACCAGCCTCTGGTCGGGGAAATCAGCCTAGCTCTGTGGAAGCATTAACCTTACTCCTGGGCTTGTGTCTCAAGGAACAGGGAACATGAGCAGAATAGGTTGTGTGTTTGTACAAATGCTTGTTAGAAATGGAAAAAAACCTCTTTAACAATTCTGTCCTGTTCTAAAGGACAGCACACTATGGCTTATCTTAACGTCCTCTCCTTTGAAGACCCACTTACTTGCACATAACATATTCATTTGAGGACTTAATTTGCTTTTAGATTCTGGTGATGGGAGAAACACTTATGAAGTCACCTTCCAGAGAGACTTAGGTTTCAACCTTCCCAAGATGCTGGCATAATTATGTTTTTCTGCCCATAAAAATGGAGGGGGCTTTTTCAGGTCTCTGTAGCTAATCTATGCAGCTACAGTGAAATATCCACACATAAGGGTATTTTCTGGGATGATTCTTCTCCAGGGTCCTTGCAGATGCTTCTAACTAAGCAAAGTGACTGGGCCTAAACTTCGTCTCCTTTCAGTGGCAATCAGGTTCTCCGGACTGTGAGAGTTTAGGTTCTGCGTTCTTAGGTTTGTTCAAGGTCTTATTTTTTATTCCAGTAATGTTGACACAAGCCCTGTAGCCTGTCTAGCAACAGGGACAGAGCACAAATAACAGTTTCTGCTTTAAAGAGACTCACACGTCCACCTAAGGAAAAACAATCAATGACCATTTAGATGTTTCTGACTGAACAACATGTCTTTAAATTAAGTCTTGATACTTCTCATATGAGACTTGAAAATAGAACACTCAGACTTCCTAATTTAGCCACTAAACAGCAGAGAAAGTACTTCTATTGGGTTGTTTGGCCAGGTGATGGGCCTTGTACTTCCACCAGGGTTCTTTGTCAGGGAAGCATTTTTTCCTTAGGGTATCTGTCTCAGTGAACAGACTACCTTTAGGGGAGCATAAGGACTGGAGAAAACTAAAATAGTCAATTGGTGACCTTGTAATTAAGCAGCAGTTGATGATAATTCTCAGATTATTATATTGGTTCAGGGAGCTCATTAGTTTTATAAGTAATTGCTGGTGCAAGAGACAAAGGACAGTCACACAGCTGGAGGTATGGAGAGGGTAGAGTCGGGGCAGACTGGTTTAGGCCAGTCAGCTGGGTCACTGTTAAGCATAAGCAGATCTAGTTGAAAGTAGTCACTGAAAAAACCAGTCTCACTTCCTTTTTCTTCCTATCCATACCATATTCTTGCTTGCATAAATTGTAACAACTGCTCGGCCTCAGTTGATTTAATTCAGCATACTGATCTTGTAGCTAGACAAAAGAAGCAGACTAAATGCCTAAACAGAACAGCTTAGAGTAAGGAGAAATGATTTATAGTAAGTCACTGCTGCATCCCAACTAATTCTCTGCTGACAGCTCCAAAGAACTATTCACATTGCTTTCAGGGATGTTTCTAGGATCGTAGAACCTGGCACAACATAAGGAGCGATCTTCATCATGGTTTTGAGTGAACTGGTTGACTTATAGCCTCCCCTAATGTTGTCATAGATGCCTGGAAGTCACCAGCGAGCCACAGGGGAGCATATGGTGTAGCCTGTTGTGGCTTGGAGATTGACTGACAGCATTGTCACGTGCCACACCATTATTTATGTGCAGCAGCCATGCTCCTCTACACAGTGCTGAACCAACATGTGAAACAGTACCACTCCGGAAGTGTTAGCTGTGGCACTTTATACAAACTTAATTTCTCTCCCAGAGGTAGCTGTGATTGTTCTTTGTGTCTAATTTATGTCTGAGTTTACAGCTTGTTCTTCTCTGAGTCATGGCTCTTGGACACAGATAGGAAAATGTCAGCTTTGCAGTAACTCTGCTTTGTGAAATACACCACTAAGCAGTAAAACAACTTTCCACTTTCTTCTCCGATGGGTCAAATGCCTGCTTATTTTAGGTTTTAATTAAAAGTTCCCTTATTAATCAAGCTGTTAATACGTACTGCTGTTGATAATTACTGAGCAAAGGATGGTGGGCATAAGAATTAACTTGTGTATAGGGAGATAACAAAATAATTTTTCAACAAAAATGTCTTACAAGAGAGAAATTAAAACAGCCATAGTGGTAATATGTGAGAACATAGATTTCCTTCCCACTCACATGGAATTCTCTAGTAAACAGACTCCTCTTCATCACAATGCCTGTTCTCCTATCCTTTGGCTTCCCTTGAACATCTGTTGGAACAGATGTCTCTTGGACCATATCCAGCCAGATAAACAGACTGTGGTCCCAAAGACAGAGCATAGTTCAAAGGTGAACGTGCTGCAAATATCCTGGCAGTAGGCTTCTCTCTTCCAATTTTATCCTGTATGTGATGGTAGTTGCAGTGAAGTAATACAGGGAAAGAAGTGACTTCTTAACAGGCATGGAAGTGTGGCCAGCAGCACTAGGGATGTCATTCTCCCCCTGTACTCGGCACTGGTGAGGCCTCACCTCAAGTTCTGTGTGCAGTTCTGGGCCCCTCACTTCCAGAAGGATACTGAGGTGCTGGAGCGGGGCCAGAGGAGAGTGATGAGGCTGGGGAAGGGACTGGAGGGAAAGTCTGATGAGGAGAGGCTGAGGGAGCTGGGGTTGTTCAGCCTGGAGGAGACTCAGGGGGGACCTCATCACTCTTTACAACCACCTGAAGGGAAGCTGTAGTCAGGCGGGGGTCAGGCTCTTCTCCCAGGCAGCCAGTGACAGGAGGAGAGGGCAGGGCCTGAGGCTGTGCCAGGGGAGGGTAAGGTTGGGTATCAGGAAGCACTTCCTCATGGAAGGGGTGATAGAACACTGGAATGGACTGCTCAGAGAGGTGGTGGAGTCACCATCCTTGGAGGTGTTTCAGGAAAGACTGGATGCAGTGCTTAGTGCCATGGTCTAGCCAATGTGGTGGTGATAGGTCATAGGCTGGACTTGTTGATCTCAGAGGTCTTTTCCAGCCTCCATAAGTCGGTGATTCTCTGAAGATGTAAGTTGGGGTTTATATATCAAAGTCTTACTCTTATAATGCTTGTATACTCACAGGGTGAAATAGGAAATGGGGGACTATATGCTATCCACTTATACTGTGTGGCTCGCATTTTCAGGAGGGCTTCATCCAAGCTTTTTTTGCTTGAGTGTCTCATAGTAGCTACTGGTTCTGAGCTTAAATAAACCATATGCACTAGTATCAGGAATTAAAAGCCTTACAAAAATCTCTTGGACCTGCTACTCATTTGAGCCACAAAGAGAGAGCTGCCAAGTTGCTCTCATAAATATAAAAAAGTTAAAACTGGTATGGAAATGAGAGCCAGAGTGATTAAGAATTGATTTGCAAAGCAAGGATTACGAAGTTGTTTGTTTTCTCACACCTGCTCTCCATTTCAGCAGTACAATAAAGCAAGGCATATCTAGCGCAGCTTTCCCTGAATTGGATAATGCACTCAGGGGAATATGATCAACTGAGGCGTTTAAGATCACACCACCATTTGCTTAATTATACCTAATGACAACACACTGTTCCTGCAAAATGCATCTTCATTCTTGGGCAGGTTACATTTCCTTTCAGCCTTTTACCTATTGATCCAGCAGTACCTCACATAGAACAAACTTCTTTGTTGGCGAGTCTTGTTTATGAGACCAGCAAAATCTGTTCCGTCATCTTCTCAATGTCTGACCAAGTCACTGAGAGAACAAACTTGTATGGAGTATGACAGATTTTAGGTAGTTTTGTAAAACAAAGCAATAAACAGAAAGTCTGTATAGTTCAGGCTATACAGACAATTTGTGTTCTGTGTTCACTACTGCTTTGTGTATTTGCTGTTTTGATTTCATAATGCATCTTCAACTGTGTGAAGGAGGTGCCTGCACTACATAGCAGATAGAGTAAATGATAGGTTTAATCTTGGACTCCCAAGTAGGAATATACTCACTTCATTACAGAAAATTAGTTGTTTGCTGAGCAAAGCTGCAGCATCATGAAGCTTGAGCGTATTTACTTCACTTTTTTGTCAGGGTGGAAGGGCTTGAAGAAAGCTGGTGAAATTATATATCCCGAAAGAGAACATGTGTGTGTGTGTCTGTCTTCTCTGAGCGTTCATGACTACAGGTACAGACTGATGAATGAGGGCAGGGTTGGATTGTCTCATTAGTTGTTTTTACTAGTTTGTAACTTGCAATAGAAGAAGTACATTTTTACAAGGGTAGAACCATTTTATAACTTCATAGTTTTTATGCTAGCTCACTACTGTCATTCAGCACGTCCTAGCACTTCCTCAACCAGAGCCTTGCCTAAATGAAAGAAATGCATCCCTGTGCTTTCCAGAACTAATCCCAATACTCCCCCAGCCCTAGCTGTGATGTAGTTCCCCTGCCGAGGGAATAGTTTCAGTATTGGCCAACACACTACTTCTGTTTTCTTGCAGTAGTTCCCCCCAGAGCCTGCTATGGAATATGAGCGTTCCTGTGTCACCCACATGTTGCCCCTCCTGTCCCAGCTCTCACAATGGGATAGCTAGAGCTGGTTCTATTGACTTGTGTGATATTATTAGGTCTCTTCTGCAATTAGATGGACATCAAGCTGAACAACACACCCATCCAGTAGCTTTTACAGTCAGATAAGTTATTTCTTAGAGCCTGTACTAGTATAATTTGATATCAGCACCTGGACTAGTGGGACTTAGAGCTGCTCAGAATGATCTCTAGTGGAACTGTTTTTGGAGCTGTGAATAGCAGTCCTGACTGTGCCATGCATGCATTAATTCCCATCTACTTCACCTCGAACAGCCCAGCACACATGCCACTTTATCGGGCTTTGAATGCACTCTGCAGTGCAGGCTGCCATCTGCAAATGTCTTGCAAGCCTTGCTTAGGATCACTGACAGAGCAGATTGGTGTCAAACAGCAATCCCCTTCAGTCAGCATCCCGCTGTGCTACTTATATACTGAGCTGATAGAAAGAAATGGTTAAATTGAAGAGTGCAGCACCAGAAAGATGGCAAACCTGGCAAGTTTTACTTACACTGAAAAATTGAAAAGTTTTTTTCTTTCCCAATGTGTTAGAACTGGGAGTATAGCACTCATCATCACAGAGAGAAATGCACTGTGCCACCAAATCATTCCTCCCAAGCTCTGTGTCTGAGTATTGATCCCTTGTTCCTGGGTAAGGAAACCCTGCAGTTGATCATAACTATTTTGGAACATCTGATTCCACTGATGGATCAATAATGTCTTTCATGGCCTCCTGCCGTGTGTTCCTGTCATGCCTCAGCACCTCTGCATCACCCGCTGTTCATCAGGAGCCCAGTGAAATCATTTGCCATGGTGGCGAGAATGCTGTCAGCAGCTTCACGCTCATTTAGGTCCCAGCCAGGACACGACATGAAGCCTTGGATGTACAGCATTCCTAATGACTGTCAGTATTAACTTCTCACTGCCACACACATTGGAGCTGGACCATTTCCCCTCAATGTCACGTTAAATCGGGCATAATGCCTATAGGGTGCTTGTCATAAAGCTGCCTTTGAGCAGAAACAGGGATAAATATCCAAGTTACCCTCTTCATCCTGAGTAAACCTGTCAGGGAGCAGCGAGGCCACAGGTTCACCAAGGGATGGAGAGTGAGGAGGTGAGTGGCAACAAGGTGAGCAGAGCAGGGGCCTCACTGACCAAGGCACGTACTGCAGTACCCAAGTGCAGAGCAGGGCAGGCTGAGGATGACAACCAGGATGAACCAGATCATCAGGGCACTTTGTGGTGATAAGGTCAAGCCAGGAAGTCAGTCCACATAAGGTCTGGTGACAGTAACCAGTGTTAGACACAGTTCAGTGATTGCCAGGAAGGTTCACAGTGACAGGGCAGGTTTGAGGTAAATCTGGGAAGTCAGTCCATGGCCAGGATCCAGATCAATGGGGCACAGCTATGAAAGAGTGAGAAACTGGTACACTTTGGCAGGGACTGAAGGTAGACGTTTGATCTGCCAGCACTTGGATCATATGTGAACACCAATGAATAAGAAGCTGAAGACTGGACTTTTTGTCTGCACTGGTTTAATGCATGTGTGTGGCATTTCTGGTCTCATTAAAAAGAGACCCTGCAGTTGTTTGGTGTCCATCCTTCCACCTCATGATCTCAAATACATCTATGCCTAGCTGCCTAGGGCAGAGTGAAGTTTAAGTTCAGAGAAGGGTATTTCACTGGTATTTCAGTGACAATCTGCAGGAGACACACAGCAGAGTGACCCATTCAGTTCACACCCAAACAGCTGTTGTTCTAACTGTATTTCCCCTGCATGCATACATGTTCTGATAGTATTCATCAGCCTTCTCATTAATGTGGGCTCGGCTGTAGCAGACAAGGTATCAGCAGCACCTCATTATAGGCAGTTTTCTGGCTGCTCCCCAGTCTGCCCAGGTACTCAGAGTGGACTTCAGGGCACAGGTCTCTTGCACGATAATCCTGCCTGCAAATAGCTAGCGCTCAAATTGCAGCACACACCTTTAACTCTGACTGATTCCAGAGAAATAGAATGGCAAGGGCAAAGCCTGTGTGTCTCTTCCTCCTCTGCTTGCGGTCTAATGACAATGAAACATAACTTGGAGAGGCTGGCAGTAACACACTGTTAAGTAAAGATTACCTGGGTAATTAAAATAAATACAGTTACCTATTTTTAAAAATCTTACGCCTCCTAGAGTTCCAGGCAGCCTTTTCATGTTTTGACTGCCCGAATGGGATACTCAGATCCTATATTGTTAGAACAGAAAAATGTATTCGTAAGAGTAAAGTTACGTGAGTTGATTTCCCGATCATCAAACCTGTGCTTTTTATGAGCCATGTGTAAGCAATTCAGAGGTTGTGGCTCATCCACAGTGGGCAAATAATGAACAGAACGTGCACGGATGTAGCTGCTTTGCATTAGGGACATTGAACATCAGCTCAATGATGTGAGAATTTAAAATCAGGCCACATACACCAGCAAAGCTGAAAGGTGATGGAAGTTGGTGTAATGTAACTGTTCTCATTGACCTGTTTGTGCTGACATGTACAGATAATGTCTGTTGAATGCTTTCCATTTAGATTTCATTTTGTTGGCCCCCCTTTGAGTGATGGGGCATAAGGTGTGGTGAGCTACACTGGTCCTGGGGGAAAGTGTAAGGCTCTGAGTATGGGCAGGCACGTGCGTTACCCAAAGAGTAACACTCAGGTGTGCACTATGCTGGCTGTTTGGCGAGTATGTGCTTTCTCTCTTGTCCTCTCCCACCAAGAGACCCCTTACCTGTATGTGCTGCAGGGAAAATAATGTGTTCAGTCTTCTAGCAGAGTGCTTGACCCTTCGAGTTCGCTGCCTGAGTCACTTCACGGTCCTTTACACAGCACAACTGAATTGGCCCCACGGGGCCTGGTCTTCCTTCCAGTTATGTAGACTTTGCAGTTGAATTTGACCTGCGTTGACGAGGCTGGCACCCAAGTACTGCTGTGGGAATTGGGGTCTGAAGCAGTGTCTACATGACAGACTTCTGTGCAGCTCTCATTGTGCAGCGTGTGGAGAAAGCTCATCTCTGCCTGGTCTTGTGGCACCAGCACAAACCAGGGGAGCTCTAGCAGTGTGCTTTATTTTAATCAGGTTTATAGTAGCTTTTAAAATAAATTTTAACAAAACTACAAGTTGTCTTAGCTGTATTATGAATAGGTAGTCTTCCTATGCTCGTAAAGAACACAGAGCAAATATTTCAAAATATACACTTTTTAAAAAATTGCAGGTGGATTTGTATTACCTGACTTACACGTGAGTCAGGAACTGAGCCTGACCGAACACGTTAGTCCCATCCTCTGCTCTGATCATGTTATTTTACTGCAAGCTTAATTCCACCCGGGTTAATGAATTGGAGTATGTTAAAAGTGATTTCAGGTTAATACACTGAGATTGAACTACATAATCTTGCTATAGCAGTCTGAATAGAAGCCTGTTAAGAGCTTTAAAACTTGGTGCATCCCTAGATGCTGTAAAGTGAGTGAGGTTGAAAATGGGCTGGACAGCTTTTCGAGAGGATTCTGAGCGCTTCTTTATTCAGCCTAGAAATAAACTGTCACAGCCCTTTTTTATGCTCTTGGAACAACCACTGGTGTTTCTCTAAAGCCTTTATGTGAGGATCTTGTCTTAGACAAAAGCAAATTTTGTAATTCTTATTTGGAAACACCAAAAGCGGAGTTACAGCAAGGTACCAAGACCTCATTCCAATCTGTAGAATGTAATTCTAATTCTGGATCAAAATATCTCATGTTCAGAAGTTTCCATCCAGACTTGAACTCTATAACCTGAATTTATCACAAAGTCCAGCATCAGTTGCTCACCTCAGACCATCTTTCAGTTCACTGATTCTCTACACTTCAAGGCACACACAGTGTGCCTCGTGCTGTTCTCAAGCCAGACATAGTCCCCTTGTTCTCTTTCAGGCACACAGTTAAAATGGAAGACAGGGGGGGAAAAAAAAAAAAAAAAAAAAAAAAGGCAGAAAAGGAGGACTTCCTGCATTCTTGCATTTCTTGTTTTCCCAGCCTGATTTGTGCTTCGAGGCAGATTGTGAATATTCAGCTCACACAGTCCAGCCAAAGCCGAGCCTACACCCAGCAGCCTCTTGAAAATGAAGAGAATATGCTCTATACAAGTCCGTACTTCACAGTCTGTTCCCTGAACCAGCTCATGTGGCCTGAATAACTCAAAGGCCTGCAGTTTCCACATTTCAGCTGTTTCCCAAGTGGTATCTGCACTTTAGTGGATAAAATGTTCTTAGGCATTTCAGATGAAGTTTGCAAAGAACTTTCTGGGGAAAAAAATTATGCAGAAATATATCTGTGAATTAATAATAGTCAGGTTTGTTTATTGATTTCTAACTGCCCTGAATTTCTCCATGTTTCCCAAATCCATCTTAGCATTAAATTAATTTGAATAAACCCCCATTCTTACTGACTCACCTTGGTCTGTGTCTGTAATTCAGTGCTACAAGCTTAGCTCCCTATGTAGCCTTTATGTGAACCTGAAGCGTGAGGCAGGAAAAACTCTTGGATGGCAGGAGCAGCTGCTAACAAGACACTGCAAACAGGCAGTGAAGTCCCTGTGGTCCCAGACAAAGATGAACACAGCCACTCTGAATGATGCAGTGCTGTTGGGTATTGTTACAAGAGTTCAGACTAATGAGTTGTGTGTTTACATTTGTCACTGGCCATGATGTAGCTCAGTCCTGTGTCAGAGGAGCAGTGTGAACTCCAGTGCCTAGCCACCCCTTCCCCTTCAACAGGGACCCCCCTTGATTAACCCACTGGAGCCAGCTGCCATGACTTATTCTGCCTGAAGATCTGCCCCACATGGAACCCCATAACCTCTGTGATGATACAGTTGTGTTGTGTGCCCCCCCCCACGAGTGACCTGCTCTCAGAGTTTCATTATTTCACCACCTCATCACTCCAGGCATTCTTCATATTTTATACAACAGAAAGATTAAACCATTTCTCTCTTGATACTCAGACATGAGTTCAGCACAAGAAAGTTGTACTGAAGGAAAAGGGCAGTGGTGGTGTGAAATAAAATGGTGGAACTGTCCAGAGTGGCTATAGATCAGATAACAGCTTGGGTTTTTTACTGGAATTAATAAGTAGTGTCCACTTCAAGCTCAGGGTAAGCAGTGAAGGACCAGTATGAAATCCTAGCTCAGACACTAGACATTACAAAATACACTTTTCAGCCCAAACTTCAGTGTGTGTTCTTCCTGGAAGTTGTCAGTACATGCAGTTCTGGTCTGACATTTTTTTTTCCTTTTGTGTGTGTCTTCACAGTACCCATTGTGTGCAGTAACAGCGTCTTTCTGCCAGAGCAAGCTATGGAGCTCGTTTCCAGAGGTCTGCTGTGTAGACATACCCTGGGCAGCTATACCCCGAATGTTTCACTTCTTTTCTGTTCTTCAAAGAAATAAAATGGGGTCTTGTCAACAGTTACAAAAATGGTTCTGTATTTCCTACTGGAAAGACAGAAGCTCAAAGCTAAACACGTGACGGCTTTGGCGAGCCCACGGAGGCCCGGCCCAACGGCGGGGCCGCGGGAGCGGCGGGCGCTGCCCTCTGCCGCCGGGAGGAGCTGGCGCGGCGCAGGCAGAGCTGCCGTTCTCAGCTGGGCCTCGAAACGCGGGAGCGTAAAGAGCCGGGCGCGGATCCGGCGACCGAGTAAAAGCGGTGAGCACCGCAAGCACCGTGTCCCCGGCCTGGCCGGCCCCGGCGTGTGCGGCGTGCGCAGGAGCATCCCCAATGCCTCTGATCGCCGGGCACACCCGGCGCTTACACAGCTACCGGCCGTGGGGCACACACCGCTGGGCGAGGGGCACACACCCGCTGTGGGGCACACACCGCTGGCCGAGGGTCACACACCCGCTGGCAATACAGATGTTTCCAGCTCATTGTGACTGTGAACTGCTGGGTCTGAGATACCCAAGGGGCCCTCGGGTTTGTTAAACGTTTTAGGAACACCCATAGAATTTGTTTTGCCTGAACACCCTCGGTGTGCGAGTCAGGCCAACATCACAGACCTTTATATCGCTCCAAGGTTTGGCTTTCCCGTGCGTATCGTGACATGCGAGAACCCCACTCGCGATGGTGATGCCTCCGCGGCTCTAGCACCGCGGGCTCCCCAGCCAGCAGCTGGTACCTGTGATGCAGGGTGAGAGCGCCGCAGGGCGAAACCCCGGGCAGCAGGGACAGGAGGGCAAGAGGAGCCGCTGGGCTCAGGCCCCAGCGAGGCGGTGGGGAGCTGGGCCCCCGGCCAGCCCTGGCCCACCCGCCCCCGTGTGCGCAGGGAGCTCTGGGAGGACGAGCCCCTTACTCCCGTGAGCAGAACCGCGGGACGGACAGAGCCTTGGAGCAATCCCGACGGGCATGGAGTGATGACGTGAGCTCCTTTGTCATCCCAGCTGCAGTGAGGTGGCCGCAACAGAAGGTGGCACTGCCGGGTAGAAAAATGTCGATCACTCCTCGTGGGTTTGTTCAGCTCCCACTGCTGTGGCGGCAGCTGCGCCTCCCCCAGGGCAAGGAACGTCCCGGGTTTCATTCAAGTGCTCTGAAGGTGGCTGGGAATCAGTGGCAATCCACTCCGGCGATAAGGAGATGCACAGGCATTCTCAACACGGTGTAGTTCTGACCAGCTCTGGGGCCCCGACGTTCCCTGCTGAAAGAGGGATGCTGAGCACTGGGCTGACTGGGCCTCCATCCTCTGAGCCCCCTGAAATTTGGAAAGCACTCTCCCTGTACCTTGGCATGTGTACTGCGGTGCAGTTAACAGTGGATGCATCGGCAGGGGAAGTGCTCTGTCATTCTGAGTGTTCTACGCTGATTTAGTAGAGTTTGGACTTGACTGGATGAAAGGTCTTTGAAGAATGAGGTCATTGTGAAATAAAGTAAAAAAAATGCATAAGATTTGCTGCAGTGTTGAGGTCAGAAACAGGGCTGGTCAGCAGAGTGCCAGGTGCCCAGGAAGGCAA
Source organism: Megaceryle maxima (assembly GCA_024605025.1). NCBI lineage: Eukaryota > Metazoa > Chordata > Aves > Coraciiformes > Cerylidae > Megaceryle > Megaceryle maxima. The sequence continues at coordinate 33,507 of JANHGN010016895.1, forward strand.
ACGGCAGATCTGCAGATGACACAAAACCGTGAAGAATGGCTGGTATGCCAGAGGGTTGTGCTGCCATCAAGAAGGACCACAACAGGCTGGAAAAATGGGCTGACATGGTCATTTGAGCCTAATAGTTCATTGGTTTATTGGAATTCTGCTGAAGACAGAGAAACACATCATCAGATAAAGTAGCCCAGTAACTCCTTGCTCTGTCAACAACCTCTAATGGAAAGGACACAAAATAACTTTCTTGAAAAAATCCACAAGCTTTTTAAGGTACTGAGCTGGTTCGTTGTTACTCTCTCCGCTTCTTCAGTGAATGTCAAGTGGATGTTACTTTGCACATCCATGAACTGCAGGTACCAGTGTTTGTGAAAGGTTCAGACTTTCCTTCACCTCAACATCACACGTTTTAATACAGCTTCTCTGTCTGCAGAGGGGCTTGATCAGATTTATCTAGCTCAAGAGCAATGGTATCAGGATGACTTGCTTTGAAATGCCACATAGAAAAGGCTACATTTTTATTACTATTTGCATTAATTACTTTTATTAACTTCCTCAGCTGGATTGGAGCACTTACAAGAGACAGAACATTTTGCAAATGAAAGTACATTATTTTTCATCATATTGTTGCATTACACCATTATCTAGAGAGTAAAGTGCACCCTTCAAGTTGTAACAAGCTGTAATTCCATTGAAGGCTCCCTAGGACTTCTGGACCACAAGAGGAAAGCTGCATCCATTTGGTCACAGGAGCCAGAAAATCAAATTACATCCCCTTTAATACCCAACTGGGGATATGCTATTGCTCTGATATATCCCAGGCTGGATTAAGTGTTTCTGATTTGCTGAAACTGGGTGGATTGTACTTTTTAACGACATTTCAAGCAATAGTAACCATTCAGAGCCAACCTTGGCATCACTGTCATTTCTTGCTCCTTTGACACAGAGGTCAGAGCCAAGAGCCCTCTTGACAACAAAAGGTGTGTTTTTTCATGCTCGTTGAGAGGCTGTGCTCTGTGAGCCATGAGGAACAAAAGTGAAGAAGTGCCTAGAGAAAATGTTTTCTGCAACTGAAAGTAGCTGCTGACTTAAAGGCCTACGGCTCTTCAAGCCACTTGCTGGCAGAGGTTATGGGAGGTCTGTTTGTTTACAAAGCAGTGAAAGAACCTCATTACGCTACAAAGAACACTTCACATTTTGCAGCACTCCTCTTTGCTTTCTTCTAGTGCTGTAGTTGGGCGCATCTCACTCTCGCTTCCATTTCTGTTATGCCACAGCTCACGGGACTTCCCTTCTGTTGCAAGGCAACATGATTTCACTGGGCTGTCGTTTAACAGAAGCCTTGCAGGCTTTTCTAATGACACTTACTGGGACTTTGCTTATCATTTGGGTATCACACGCCTCCTAGATGTTAGCCATTGCTAAACACCAGAGGCGAAATAGCATGTAAGTATTTTAAACTAGTATTTTCCAGTAGAGATACCCCTTTGATCTTTAATTACTTTACCACGCTTGCAGAACTTTTTTAAGAAGTCTAATTAATTTTCAATTCATTCAGCTTCTTCAAACTTCTGTGACCCTTTCTAAGTGAACAGTCTGAGTGTTGTAGCTTCTGTCTCGGCAAAGCTACAATGCAGCATGGAGAGTCCCCAGATTTCTCATGCAGAGACTGAGCCAGGAAAAATCAGGCATAACAAGCACCTCCTCTGCATCAGCCTGGTATGTAACAGAGCAGGCAGGATACGAGGCACTTTCTGCAAGGTCCTAGGATTTTGGGGAACAAATTCTTAGTTACATCCATCGGTAAACAATTTTCCATCTCTCTCAAGTTACCACTGTTGAAGTAATGAGTAAAAGGCTAAGCTGATATTTGTAAAGTACACTGGCCTCATGCTTTGCCAGCGTGTCTCCAAAAGCTGCAAAGGCAAGGTAAATTGTGAAGGGCTCAGCTGGGTTTTGGCTGGTGAAGGTGAATACTGAAGCAGCCTGCAGAAAGATGCAGCACTCATTTCATCCCGTCTCCTGGGAAAGATGCTCGTCCTTTGTCCAGTCTCTTTTTTCCCTCTCTCAATAGAGATTCTTTCCATTATGCAGTCTATGCTTCAGAAATCCAGCATCTGCCATGGTAATTTACAGGTAGTAAATTTGAGAGGTAATGAAGAAGCCATAATTATGCACCACAGGATGCGCGCACAGCATGTGCTAGCAGGATTTCTGAGCCAAAGGGTTTTGCAGACCTTAAATGTTATGTAAGTCCCACCAATTCAGGGGAGATGCCTTTTTTGGCTCCCCTTCTACACAGTGCCTTCTACACATGCAAAGCCACATGGAAATCAGGCTTCATTTACAACATTTGCAACATGCCCTGCAATCTCTGGAGCATGAAAAACATGATGCTCCATTCTTTTCTGCGGGGTTTTCTGCTTCATTGAGAAGTTTCAAAGCAAGGAGTGGGGAAAAGGCACAGAGCAGAAGAAACATGCATAAGCCAGTTAGTGCTCACACCATACTTCTGCCCTTGCACAGTTTCCATCACACCTCTGGTTCCCATCAGAGGTCCTAATTAGCTTTGAAGCCTAATATTGCAGTGGACACTCTTGCTCACAATCCCACTGGGAAGTCATCACTCAACTGGCATTTTTGATTTGGCCCTGCAGTTTCAAAGTGATGTAGTAGTTTTGGGTACTTAACCCATGGTGCCATAACAAGCGTTTGTGTTAGTAAATTCTGTAAATCAAGTTCCTAAAGACTTTTTTTTATATTGCAACCCTCAAAACAGAGCCGAATCCCTAATAGCATTTGAAGTTATATTATAAGCCACAAGGAGTGTGGGTGAGCACATGGACTAACAGGATCCTTTTTGCAGTATATCTGACATTGCAATCTCGGAAGCAAACAGAATTCCCTTCTCTGAAACTTGACTTGTGGAGGTATGAACAAGTATAAACAGTAGCTGCAACATTCAATCCCAACCAGTCTGAATCCATTTTGCCCATAGAATTTGGTATCTGACATGTTAGACAAGTTCACTCTATGAGTTCAAGGTCCACACCGGACTTAGAATCCTCACTTCCTGGTGGTCTTCCCTAGGATTCAGTACTGCCCTAAACACTGATCTGAGATGACTCAGTCTCCGTCTGAATTGGTATTTGGGTCTTGCTGTGTCAGAGCTTCCAGTGGAACAGTCTTGGAGAACTTTTATCTCCTATATTATCTAGTCTTTCCAGATTGATCTGATTAACAGGTGTCATTTTGCCATGAAAGCGCTGACATCAGATGTGTATTTGTGAAAATCCTCTTAGCAAACTCCTGACCCCTGTCCTGCTTTCTATACTTCAAAGTTGATGGCCTGTTTTCAGTTAAGCCCTTCAGGCTAACTCTCTTTTTTCCCCTTCGCTCTTTTTTTATCATGGTGAGCCTTGCAGCTCAGCACCTTTTATTCCTGCCACGATAGCAAAAGCAATGTTGTTATGACTGCTGACATTTTTGTCAGAGTGTGCCAATGAAGGTTAAAAGATAAGCCAAAGCAGCTGCCATTGTATTTGCAAGCAAAGCTCAATGTTCTGCTTTATTCTTCTTTCCAAAGAATGGATAGAGTTTCTTCCCGCTCTTGGGCAACTGCTGGTGGGGCTGTTGCAGTGTGTGATTGCAGTTGCATGCTTTAGTGTATAAACCAGAGAGATGAGGAAGAAAATGTGTACAGGGACATTTCTTCTGTGGCACTATCATATGATAGGCATATGAAATAAGTGTGACAGAGTGAAGACACATCTTCCAGAGCTTCAGATCTCAGCCTGTAGGGATGGTAAAATGCTTATACTCATTCTTCAGCAGAGGTTACAGGTTACAGCAAATTCTGTGTTTCAATAATCAAATTTCATTGAATCAGCATGGTTTGGGCTGGAAGGGACCCTTAAAGATCATCTGAGTCCAACCTGCCTGCCATGGGCAAAGATACCTCTCACTACACCAGGTTGATCAAAGCCCCATCCAACCTGACCTTGAAAACTTCCAATGATGGGGCATCCACAGCTTCCCTGGGAAACCTGTTCCAGTGTCTCACCACCCTTACAGAAAGAAACTTATTCTACCCTTACTAGAAAAAAATTGACTTTACACAGAATTTAGTACAGTCATCTCTGTGTGAGCAGGGTAGCCTTTTAGTGGACTGATTAAAGCACAGGAGCTTTTGTACTGTGTAGCACCCAAGAAGTGGCGTGGCTAACATGCACGTATAGTCCTACTGACTGGAGACTACAGGAACTGTATGGGAAGAGAAGCACCTGGCCCGCAGGTGCGCACTGCCAGAAGGAAGATGCTGGGAGCTTGGGTGCACCCACACAAGGCTTAGGCAGCTGAGGGGCAGCTGTCTTAGAACTCCCATCACCCACAGGGATGTCACATGTGACATCAGGATTTTCTCTGGGCCCTGTTCCAACTTGTCTGTGAGCCACTTGAGGCTGCAAGGACAGATGGCAGCAGACTAAATGGGGCGTACTCTGCTGAGCTCACCTGCACTGCAGGGGATGTGGGCTAAGCTTTGAGGTGCTGGGGTCAGTCACTCTACAACTCTGGTTGTAACAACTTGAAAACTTCCTTGTCTAACACCAAAGCCAGAAGATTCACTGCAAGTGATGGCCAAATAGGCCCCTGCTCAGCCTACACTGAACTACCTGGCATCCAAACCCTGTAATGTAACCCCACTGGAAATAGTTTGTAACCTGTTAAAAAAATCCTTTTGTTTCCTCTCTTTGCTCAGTATCATTCTGAACTCTATCCCCAGACATCTGTTGGTACATGTCACAGTAATAATTCCCTCATGGTGAGAGCACTGCAAAGTGGACACTGGGAGACATCTGTAATATAATCATGTCTTCTGATGCTGTGCAAAAAGGAATGAAATTGCCACGTGAATGTGAAGGGAATGAGATTTCAGGGCAGCAGTCACAAAACAAAGTCACAGTTGTTGCTATAAGGTCTCCCTGAAAGCTGATGATGAATTAAAAGGTACATTTTTTTCCAGGTCAGATCAGCAAAGGTTTTCCACCATTTTAACTAGTACTGCCCTCTTGAGCTTGTGTTTCTCTCTGTAACAGACTCCTAGGGTAGCTCATGTCCTTTATTCACCATTTCTGGCAGTACAGCTGATGCCTGCTGGTGCTTCGGAAATGGTATCCCAGCAGTCAGGCAGGGTTAGTTTCTATAGTGACTGGAGATTAAACAGCTAAACTTTAATCTGAATGTAATTTATCAGTCTGTTACGTTCAGTTCACCTGGTTATTTCATGTCGATCTTCAGTCTGCTACTTGGTTTCTTCCCAGCTGTTGGAAGAGCAAAAATTATACAAGGACAGGACCAAAAAGAAACCTGCATCGTGAAGCACAGTGGGTCACAGCTGCAAGGCTGGGGACTCCCACCTCACTGAAGGGCCTGGCTAACAAACCAAGGGTGGCATCATAAGAACTGACCAGGGTACAGTAGCAATGTTTTGAGGAAGGCATAGAAAGGTAAATCTCATCAGTCCACAAGCTGGCTCCCGCCCCCCAACCCTGGAATCAAAATCAGTTAACAGAAGCACATAGGGACCCTCCCCAGTTTCAGTCCCACAATTTCCTCTAGTGTTTTAACCCAGCTGTCATCCTCCTGTGTTCTCTGTGCACTCACAGTCTGTCACAGGACCTTCCTGTGCTGATGAGCATGAAGAGCTGTGCTGAATGCCACCACCTCAGAAAGACAACTGCTGTGCTGGTTCTGCATTCACTTTGCGCTGGCACCAGCCGCTGTGCTGGACAGAGACCAGTGAGGCCCAAAAAGTTTTCTCCTGTGTGAGAAGTGAATGGTTTTTAGGTTGGCACATTGATCACCTGAAGCTCTAGAGCTCTGTGACAGTGACAGCTCAGGTAAGCATCCAGAACAGACGGCGCTGGCTCTTGTCCATAGGCCTGTGTAGGTTTCCAAATCTGGGTTGTGCAGGCACAAAATGTTGTGCTGTTTGGGAGATACTTGGCTCCTTTGGCTCCAGCTATTCGGAGAAAAGAGAGAAGATGCTACAAAGCTATGATATAAAAGCCATTTTCTGAATATCTACTTACAGATTTGCCATGTTCCCCTCTTTGAATTAGTAAATAAAATATTTTTTTAATTAATTACACAGTACAAGATGAAATATGTAGATATATATTGCAGAAAGTCCTATAAGAAAGTCTATAAAGAAGGAATATAATTCATAAGCCAAAACATCAGTACCCAGTACCTGCAGAGAGGGATAATTTTATTCTAACTCCTTGGCTACCTGGCTTATCACTTCTGTGTGTTGCCTGAAACTACAGATTTCCTATGAACTTTTGAATTCGCTATTCTTAGTCATGTTGCAGTTATTAGACTTATGTGTTGAAAGCCAAATTTAGTGTCAGCTGGAGATGTAACACTAACAATTTGTTCCTTACTTGGATATTTGTTATTAACAAATAAGAAAAAATAAATTACTAATTATTTTTAATATAAATGCCACCGTGTACGCTGCTTATTTGCATTGTATACGCTCTGACGTTAGCCAGTGAAATTCATCCAGCCAGGTTCACTCGCTGCTTTCAGTCAGGCTCACCTTCTCTTCTCATGCACTGACACCAGACCCCAGCTCTTGGTTATTCAGCTTTGAAAAGGAGACGTGAAAAAAGGTTTAAAGAGAAATTGTAAAAGATCTTTTACTAGCTCTGCAAAATTTCTTTTTCAGAAGATAGGGTAAGGAACAGAGTTCCCATCAGCTTTAAATAAAACTGTCCTCATTTCCTAGATCCTGCAAATCATGTAGCACCCCACCAGACCTCAGCTGACCAGTTGTTGATGAGAAGGTGTAAGGCTGGCTTGTCTGAGGCATCAGAGAAAGGAGGCAGTAAGGAGGAGAGGCCCTTGACAGGTGATACATCCATCACACGCCTCGCTCCTCAGCAGAGCTCTAGGTCAGTGGTGCATATTCGCTTTGGTAGGGAGAGTCACCATCTCTTATTTCCTGCCTTTAGGTTTTCTTGGCATGTCAGCATCCATGTCCTCTCTGCACACCCTGCAACTGTAACTCCAAGTGGCAGCGCTGGAATTCAGCGAATGGCTCTTGCCTTCCCTGCACACCCCATCATGTCAGAGCCGGGCTCTGCTCTAGCTTCGGGACCTGGGGGAGGGACAGGGGAGAAGAGAAAATGTAGCTGGGGGCAGCAAGTAAGGGATTTGAGTGGGAAAGGTATTGGCTGGTGTTTGTTCTTGAGCTTTACGTGAAAAAAATGTAAGAAGTAATAAGCGCTGGTTTGAAATAAAAACCAAGCTGTATAAATTCCAGCTTTCTGTGGCTAAATACATTAATTGCATCAGACAAATACAGATCAAGGCAAATTTTTCATCGAATCAGCTTCCAGAAAAGGTGCAGCCTTCTAAAAATACACAAGCACAGTCACCCCAGATAACATTGCTGTTCAGAGGAGGAGAGATGGTCAGGTCAGCTGAAGCAGTCTTTGAGATCCTGGTATTTGGCGTCTTCTCAGAGCACTTCATCTAACCAGCTGTTAGATGAAAATGATGGTAGAAAACCAGGAGCCCTTCTGAAATATGTACTAGACTATTCTAGAAGTTTCTGTATGGTCGTCACAACCCTAAGCACTATTTCGTATGTCAAACCAGAGGTCACAAAACAATTTGCAATCTGATAACATCTGTAAATCCTTCCGAGAGCACCTTGCTACTGAGAACCTCAGCGGTTGGCACCCGTCACCGACTTCAAACCGCAGCTCGTTTTGTGCGGACCGCGGAGCGGTGAAAGGCACAGCACAGGCACTGCTCGCTCGGGGCAGCGCAGCCACCGCTCGGGGCTCTGCAGCGGCTACAGGAGCGGGGCCTGCAGGGCTCGGTGCTCAGCTGCGTCCGGGGGAGGAGGAGAGTAAAAAGCGTTTCAGAAACGTGCTTGGAGCGGAGTCGTCAGGCGCCTGTTCTCCGCAGTCCCCGGTGCTGGGGAGCTGCTCGGGAACTGGGAGCAGTGCAAGGGCTCGTTTCCGGCGCGGCGGGCGCTGGTGCAGGGCCTGCGCTGCCTCCCCCAGGCCGTCCTGGAGGCCGCGTCCGGAGGAGGGGACTCCCCCACGGGACTCCCGGCTCCTGGTAAGAGGCACAGGAGTCACCTCGGCTTGTCCCCGGGAAAGGGCTCGGTGAGTGGGTGCCACGGGGCGGCCCACGGCAGGACGCGGGCTCTCCAGCGGGCGGGCGGGCAGCGCTGCGCAGCTATGGCCCGGGACGGGCAGGCCTGGAGCCACCGCTGGGGTGGGAGGGGCTCGGGTGGGGCC